>JAVYIG010000111.1:537500-767500 GCA_035222895.1 Strongylocentrotus droebachiensis
CTCTCTCTCTTATTTATTTTTTGGCGGGGGAGGGAGGCAAGAGCCCTTCGCCCCCGTTTACCTCTTTTCTTCTTATTCTTCTTCCTCTTGTTTCTTTTCTTTTATATTCTATTTCCCTTTCCCTCTTCCTTCTCTCTCTCTCTCTCACTCTCTCTTATTTTTTTTTGGCGGGGGAGGGAGGCAAGAGCCCTTCGCCCCCGTTTCCCTCTTTTCTTCTTATTCTTCTTCCTCTTGTTTCTTTCCTTTTATATTCTCTTTCCCTTTCCCTCTTCCTTCTCTCTCTCTCTCTCACTCTGATTTTTTTTTTTTTTTTTTGGCGGGGGGGGAGGCAAGAGCCCTTCGCCCCATTTTCCCTCTTTTCTTCTTATTCGTCTTCCTCTTCTTTCTTTCCTTTTATATTCTCTTTCCCTTTCCCTTCTCTCTCTCTCTCTCATATTTTTTTTTTGGCGGGGAGGGGGAAGAGGCAAGACCCCTTCGCCCCAACCCGTTTTCCTCTTGTCTTTTTATTCTTCTTCCTCTTCTTTCTTTCCTTTTATATTCTCTTTACTTTTCCCTTCTCTCTCTCTCTCTCTTATTTATTTTTTGGCGGGGGAGGGAGGCAAGAGCCCTTCGCCCCCGTTTACCTCTTTTCTTCTTATTCTTCTTCCTCTTGTTTCTTTTCTTTTATATTCTATTTCCCTTTCCCTCTTCCTTCTCTCTCTCTCTCTCACTCTCTCTTATTTTTTTTTGGCGGGGGGAGGCAAGAGCCCTTCGCCCCCGTTTCCCTCTTTTCTTCTAATTCTTCTTCCTCTTCTTCTTTCCTTTTATATTCTCTTTACTTTTCCCTTCTCTCTCTCTCTCTCTTATTTTTTTTTTTTGGCGGGGGAGGGAGGCAAGAGCCCTTCGCCCCCGTTTACCTCTTTTCTTCTTATTCTTCTTCCTCTTCTTTCTTTCTTTTTATTCTCCTTCCCTTTCCCTTCTCTCTCTCTCTCTTATTTATTTTTTTGGCGGGGGGGATGCAAGAGCCCTACGCTCCCGTTTCCCTCTTTTCTTCTCATTCTTCTTCCTCTTCTTTCTTTCTTTTTATTCTCTTTCCCTTTCCCTTCTCTCTCTCTCTCTCTCTCTCTTATTTATTTTTTGGCTGGGGGGGGGGATGCAAGAGCCCATCGCTCCCGTTTCCCTCCTTTCTGCTTTTTTTTCTTCCTCTTCTTTCTTTCATTTTATTCTCTTTCCCTTTCCCTTCTTTCTCTCTCTCTCTTATTTATTTTTTGGCGGGGGGGGGGAGGCAAGAGCCATTTGCCCACGTTTCCCTCTTTTCTTCTTATTCTTCTTCCTTTTCCTTCTTTCCTTTTATATTCTCTTTCCCTTTCCCTTTCCCTTCTCTCTCTCTCTCTCACTCACTTATTTATTTTTGGCGGGGGGAGGCAAGAGCCCTTCGCCCCCGTTTCCCTCTTTTCTTCTTATTCTTCTTCCTCTTCTTTCTTTCCTTTTATATTCTCTTTCCCTTTCCCTTCTCTCTCTCTCTCTCTCTTATTTATTTTTTGGCGGGGGGAGGCACGACCCCTTCGCCCCCCACCCGTTTCCCTCTTTTTTTCTTATTCTTCTTCCTCTTATTTTTTTTTTTTATATTCACTTTCTCTTTCCGTTATCTCTCTCTCTCACTCTCGCTTATTTATTTTTTTGGCGGGGGGAGGCAAGAGCCCTTCGCCCCCGTTTCCTTCTTTTCTTCTTATTCTTCTTCCTCTTCTTTCTTTCCTTTTATATTCTCTTTCCCTTTCCCTTCTCTCTCTCTCTCTCTCTCTTATTTATTTTTTGGCGGGGGGAGGCACGACCCCTTCGCCCCCCACCCGTTTCCCTCTTTTTTTCTTATTCTTCTTCCTCTTATTTTTTTTTTTTTATATTCACTTTCTCTTTCCGTTATCTCTCTCTCTCACTCTCTCTTATTTTTTTTTGGCGGGGGGAGGCAAGAGCCCTTCGCCCCCGTTTCCCTCTTTTCTTCTAATTCTTCTTCCTCTTCTTCTTTCCTTTTATATTCTCTTTACTTTTCCCTTCTCTCTCTCTCTCTCTTATTTTTTTTTTTTGGCGGGGGAGGGAGGCAAGAGCCCTTCGCCCCCGTTTACCTCTTTTCTTCTTATTCTTCTTCCTCTTCTTTCTTTCCTTTTATATTCTCTTTCCCTTTCCCATCTCTCTTTCTCTCTCTCTGATTTTTTTTTTTTTTTTTGGCGGGGGGGGGGGGGGGGGAGGCAAGAGCCCTTCGCCCCAGTTTCCCTCTTTTCTTCTCATTCGTCTTCCTCTTCTTTCTTTCCTTTTATATTCTCTTTCCCTTTCCCTTCTCTCTCTCTCTCTCATATTTTTTTTTAGCGGGGATGGGGAAGAGGCAAGACCCCTTCGCCCCAACCCGTTTTCCTCTTTTCTTTTTATTCTTCTTCCTATTCTTTCTTTCCTTTTATATTCTCTTTACTTTTCCCTTCTCTCTCTCTCTCTCTTATTTATTTTTTGGCGGGGGAGGGAGGCAAGAGCCCTTCGCCCCCGTTTACCTCTTTTCTTCTTATTCTTCTTCCTCTTGTTTCTTTTCTTTTATATTCTATTTCCCTTTCCCTCTTCCTTCTCTCTCTCTCTCTCACTCTCTCTTATTTTTTTTTGGCGGGGGGAGGCAAGAGCCCTTCGCCCCCGTTTCCCTCTTTTCTTCTAATTCTTCTTCCTCTTCTTTCTTTCCTTTTATATTCTCTTTACTTTTCCCTTCTCTCTCTCTCTCTCTTATTTTTTTTTTTTTGGCGGGGAGGGAGGCAAGAGCCCTACGCCCCCGTTTCCCTCTTTTCTTCTTATTCTTCTTCCTCTTCTTTCTTTCTTTTTATTCTCCTTCCCTTTCCCTTCTCTCTCTCTCTCTTATTTATTTTTTTGGCGGGACGGAATGCAAGAGCCCTACGCTCCCGTTTCCCTCTTTTCTTCTCATTCTTCTTCCTCTTCTTTCTTTCTTTTTATTCTCTTTCCCTTTCCCTTCTCTCTCTCTCTCTCTCTCTTATTTATTTTTTGGCTGGGGGGGATGCAAGAGCCCATCGCTCCCGTTTCCCTCCTTTCTTCTTTTTTTTCTTCCTCTTCTTTCTTTCATTTTATTCTCTTTCCCTTTCCCTTCTTTCTCTCTCTCTTATTTATTTTTTGGCGGGGGGGGGGGGAGGCAAGAGCCATTTGCCCACGTTTCCCTCTTTTCTTCTTATTCTTCTTCCTTTTCCTTCTTTCCTTTTATATTCTCTTTCCCTTTCCCTTTCCCTTCTCTCTCTCTCTCTCTCTCTCTCTCACTTATTTATTTTTGGCGGGGGGAGGCACGACCCCTTCGCCCCCCACCCGTTTCCCTCTTTTCTTCTTATTCTTCATCCTCTTCTTTCTTTCCTTTTATATTCTCTTTCCCTTTCCCATCTCTCTCTCTCTCTCTCTCTCTGATTTTTTGATTTTTTTTTTTTTTTTTTTTTTTTTTTGGCGGGGGGGGGGGGAGGCAAGAGCCCTTCGCCCCAGTTTCCCTCTTTTCTTCTTATTCGTCTTCCTCTTCTTTCTTTCGTTTTATATTCTCTTTCCCTTTCCCTTCTCTCTCTCTCTCTCATATTTTTTTTTTTGGCGGGGAGGGGGAAGAGGCAAGACCCCTTCGCCCCAACCCGTTTTCCTCTTTTCTTTTTATTGTTCTTCCTCTTCTTTCTTTCCTTTTATATTCTCTTTACTTTTCCCTTCTCTCTCTCTCTCTCTTATTTTTTTTTTGGCGGGGGAGGGAGGCAAGAGCCCTTCGCCCCCGTTTACCTCTTTTCTTCTTATTCTTCTTCCTCTTCTTTCTTTCTTTTTATTCTCCTTCCCTTTCCCTTCTCTCTCTCTCTCTTATTTATTTTTTTGGCGGGGGGAATGCAAGAGCCCTCACTCCCGTTTCCCTCTTTTCTTCTCATTCTTCTTCCTCTTCTTTCTTTCTTTTTATTCTCTCCCTTTCCCTTCTCTCTCTCTCTCTCTCTTATTTATTTTTTGGCTGGGGGGGATGCAAGAGCCCATCGCTCCCGTTTCCCTCCTTTCTGCTTTTTTTTCTTCCTCTTCTTTCTTTCATTTTATTCTCTTTCCCTTTCCCTTCTTTCTCTCTCTCTCTTATTTATTTTTTGGCGGGGGGGGGAGGCAAGAGCCATTTGCCCACGTTTCCCTCTTTTCTTCTTATTCTTCTTCCTTTTCCTTCTTTCCTTTTATATTCTCTTTCCCTTTCCCTTTCCCTTCTCTCTCTCTCTCTCTCTCACTTATTTATTTTCGGCGGGGGGAGGCAAGAGCCCTTCGCCCCCGTTTCCCTCTTTTCTTCTAATTCTTCTTCCTCTTCTTTCTTTCCTTTTATATTCTCTTTCCCTTTCCCTTCTCTCTCTCTCTCTCTCTTATTTATTTTTTGGCGGGGGGAGGCACGACCCCTTCGCCCCCCACCCGTTTCCCTCTTTTCTTCTCATTCTTCTTCCTCTTCTTTCTTTCCTTTTATATTCTCTTTCCCTTTCCCATCTCTCTCTCTCTCTCTCTCTCTCTGATTTTTTTTTTCTTTTTTGGCGGGGGGGGGGGGAGGCAAGAGCCCTTCGCCCCAGTTTCCCTCTTTCTTCTTATTCGTCTTCCTCTTCTTTCTTTCCTTTTATATTCTCTTTCCCTTTCCCTTCACTCTCTCTCTCTCATATTTTTTTTTTGGCGGGGAGGGGGAAGAGGCAAGACCCCTTCGCCCCAACCCGTTTTCCTCTTTTCTTTTTATTCTTCTTCCTCTTCTTTCTTTCCTTTTATATTCCCTTTCCCTTTCCCTTTTTTCTCTCTCTCTTATTTATATTTTGGCGGGGGGGAGGAGGCAAGAGCCCTTCGCCCCCCATCCGTTTCCCTCTTTTCTTCTTATTCTTCTTCCTCTTCTTTCTTTCCCGTTATATGCTCTTTCCCTTTCCCTTCTTTCTCTCTCTCTCTTATTTATTTTTTTAGCGGAGGGGGGGGGGGAGGCAAGAGCCCTTCGCCCCCGTTTCCCTCTCTTCTTCTTATTCTTCTTCCTCTTCTTTTTTTCTTTTTATATTCTCTTTCCCTTTCCCTTCTCTCTCTCTCTCTCTTATTTTTTTGTTGGCGGGGGGGGAGGCAAGAGCCCTTCGTCCCCGTTTCCCTCTTTTATTCTTATTCTTCTTCCTCTTGTTTCTTTCCTTTTATATTCTATTTCCCTTTCCCTCTTCCTTCTCTCTCTCTCTCCCTCTCTCTCTTATTTTTTTTGTTGGCGGGGGGGGGAGGAGGCATGAGCCCTTCGCCCCCGTTTCCCTCTTTTCTTCTAATTCTTCTTCCTCTTCTTTCTTTCCTTTTATATTCTCTTTACTTTTCCCTTCTTTCTCTCTCTCTCTTATTTTTTTTTTTGGCGGGGGAGGGAGGCAAGAGCCCTTCGCCCCCGTTTACCTCTTTTCTTCTTATTCTTCTTCCTCTTCTTTCTTTCTTTTTATTCTCCTTCCCTTTCCCTTCTCTCTCTCTCTCTTATTTATTTTTTTGGCGGGGGGAATGCAAGAGCCCTACGCTCCCGTTTCCCTCTTTTCTTCTCATTCTTCTTCCTCTTCTTTCTTTCTTTTTATTCTCCTTCCCTTTCCCTTCTCTCTCTCTCTCTCTCTCTCTTATTTATTTTTTGGCTGGGGGGATGCAAGAGCCCATCGCTCCCGTTTCCCTCCTTTCTTCTTTTTTTTCTTCCTCTTCTTTCTTTCATTTTATTCTCTTTCCCTTTCCCTTCTTTCTCTCTCTCTTATTTATTTTTTGGCGGGGGGGGGGGAGGCAAGAGCCATTTGCCCACGTTTCCCTCTTTTCTTCTTATTCTTCTTCCTTTTCCTTCTTTCCTTTTATATTCTCTTTCCCTTTCCCTTTCCCTTCTCTCTCTCTCTCTCTCTCTCACTTATTTATTTTTGGCGGGGGGAGGCACGACCCCTTCGCCCCCCACCCGTTTCCATCTTTTCTTCTTATTCTTCATCCTCTTCTTTCTTTCCTTTTATATTCTCTTTCCCTTTCCCATCTCTCTCTCTCTCTCTCTCTCTCTGATTTTTTGATTTTTTTTTTTTTTGGCGGGGGGGGGGGGGGGAGACAAGAGCCCTTCGCCCCAGTTTCCCTCTTTTCTTCTTATTTGTCTTCCTCTTCTTTCTTTCCTTTTATATTTTCTTTCCCTTTCCCTTCTCTCTCTCTCTCTCATATTTTTTTTTTTTGGCGGGGAGGGGGAAGAGGCAAGACCCCTTCGCCCCAACCCGTTTTCCTCTTTTCTGTTTATTCTTCTTCCTCTTCTTTCTTTCCTTTTATATTCTCTTTACTTTTCCCTTCTCTCTCTCTCTCTCTTATTTATTTTTTGGCGGGGGAGGGAGGCAAGAGCCCTTCGCCTCCGTTTACCTCTTTTCTTCTTATCCTTCTTCCTCTTGTTTCTTTCCTTTTATATTCTATTTCCCTTTCCCTCTTCCTTCTCTCTCTCTCTCACACTCTCTTCTAATTCTTCTTCCTCTTCTTTCTGTCTTTTTATATTCTCTTTCCCTTTCCCTTCTCTCTCTCTCACTCTATCTTATTTATTTTTTGGCGGGGGAGGGAGGCAAGAGCCCTTCGCCTCCGTTTACCTCTTTTCTTCTTATTCTTCTTCCTCTTCTTTCTTTCCTTTTATATTCTCTTTCCCTTTCCCATCTCTCTCTCTCTCTCTCTCTGATTTTTTTTTTTTTTTTTTGGCGGGGGGGGGGGGGGGGGGAGGCAAGAGCCCTTCGCCCCAGTTTCCCTCTTTTCTTCTTATTCGTCTTCCTCTTCTTTCTTTCCTTTTATATTCTCTTTCCCTTTCCCTTCTCTCTCTCTCTCTCATATTTTTTTTTTGGCGGGGAGGGGGAAGAGGCAAGACCCCTTCGCCCCAACCCGTTTTCCTCTTTTCTTTTTATTCTTCTTCCTCTTCTTTCTTTCCTTTTATATTCTCTTTACTTTTCCCTTCTCTCTCTCTCTCTCTTATTTATTTTTTGGCGGGGGAGGGAGGCAAGAGCCCTTCGCCTCCGTTTACCTCTTTTCTTCTTATTCTTCTTCCTCTTGTTTCTTTCCTTTTATATTCTATTTCCCTTTCCCTCTTCCTTCTCTCTCTCTCTCTCACTCTCTCTTATTTTTTTTTGGCGGGGGGAGGCAAGAGCCCTTCGCCCCCGTTTCCCTCTTTTCTTCTAATTCTTCTTCCTCTTCTTTCTTTCCTTTTATATTCTCTTTACTTTTCCCTTCTCTCTCTCTCTCTCTTATTTTTTTTTTTGGCGGGGGAGGGAGGCAAGAGCCCTTCGCCCCCGTTTACCTCTTTTCTTCTTATTCTTCTTCCTCTTCTTTCTTTCTTTTTATTCTCCTTCCCTTTCCCTTCTCTCTCTCTCTCTTATTTATTTTTTTGGCGGGGGGAATGCAAGAGCCTTCACTCCCGTTTCCCTCTTTTCTTCTCATTCTTCTTCCTCTTCTTTCTTTCTTTTTATTCTCTTTCCCTTTCCCTTCTCTCTCTCTCTCTCTCTTATTTATTTTTTGGCTGGGGGGGATGCAAGAGCCCATCGCTCCCGTTTCCCTCCTTTCTGCTTTTTTTTCTTCCTCTTCTTTCTTTCATTTTATTCTCTTTCCCTTTCCCTTCTTTCTCTCTCTCTCTTATTTATTTTTTGGCGGGGGGGGGGGGGCAAGAGCCATTTGCCCACGTTTCCCTCTTTTCTTCTTATTCTTCTTCCTTTTCCTTCTTTCCTTTTATATTCTCTTTCCCTTTCCCTTTCCCTTCTCTCTCTCTCTCTCTCTCACTTATTTATTTTCGGCGGGGGGAGGCAAGAGCCCTTCGCCCCTGTTTCCCTCTTTTCTTCTAATTCTTCTTCCTCTTCTTTCTTTCCTTTTATATTCTCTTTCCCTTTCCCTTCTCTCTCTCTCTCTCTCTTATTTATTTTTTGGCGGGGGGAGGCACGACCCCTTCGCCCCCCACCCGTTTCCCTCTTTTCTTCTCATTCTTCTTCCTCTTCTTTCTTTCCTTTTATATTCTCTTTCCCTTTCCCATCTCTCTCTCTCTCTCTGATTTTTTTTTTTTTTTTTTTGGCGGGGGGGGGGGGAGGCAAGAGCCCTACGCCCCAGTTTCCCTCTTTTCTTCTTATTCGTCTTCCTCTTCTTTCTTTCCTTTTATATTCTCTTTTCCTTTCCCTTCTCTCTCTCTCTCTCATATTTTTTTTTTGGCGGGGAGGGGGAAGAGGCAAGACCCCTTCGCCCCAACCCGTTTTCCTCTTTTCTTTTTATTCTTCTTCCTCTTCTTTCTTTCCTTTTATATTCTCTTTACTTTTCCCTTCTCTCTCTCTCTCTCTTATTTTTTTTTTTGGCGGGGGAGGGAGGCAAGAGCCCTTCGCCCCCGTTTACCTCTTTTCTTCTTATTCTTCTTCCTCTTCTTTCTTTCTTTTTATTCTCCTTCCCTTTCCCTTCTCTCTCTCTCTCTTATTTATTTTTTTGGCGGGTGGAATGCAAGAGCCTTCACTCCCGTTTCCCTCTTTTCTTCTCATTCTTCTTCCTCTTCTTTCTTTCCTTTTATATTCTCTTTCCCTTTCCCATCTCTCTCTCTCTCTCTGATTTTTTTTTTTTTTTTTTTGGCGGGGGGGGGGGGAGGCAAGAGCCCTACGCCCCAGTTTCCCTCTTTTCTTCTTATTCGTCTTCCTCTTCTTTCTTTCCTTTTATATTCTCTTTCCCTTTCCCTTCTCTCTCTCTCTCTCATATTTTTTTTTTGGCGGGGAGGGGGAAGAGGCAAGACCCCTTCGCCCCAACCCGTTTTCCTCTTTTCTTTTTATTCTTCTTCCTCTTCTTTCTTTCCTTTTATATTCTCTTTACTTTTCCCTTCTCTCTCTCTCTCTCTTATTTATTTTTTGGCGGGGGAGGGAGGCAAGAGCCCTTCGCCTCCGTTTACCTCTTTTCTTCTTATTCTTCTTCCTCTTGTTTCTTTCCTTTTATATTCTCTTTCCCTTTCCCTCTTCCTTCTCTCTCTCTCTCTCACTCTGATTTTTTTTTTTTTTTTGGCGG
The DNA here is from genome assembly GCA_035222895.1 of Strongylocentrotus droebachiensis. Lineage (NCBI taxonomy): Eukaryota > Metazoa > Echinodermata > Echinoidea > Camarodonta > Strongylocentrotidae > Strongylocentrotus > Strongylocentrotus droebachiensis. Next base: position 546,492 of record JAVYIG010000111.1, read on the forward strand.
GGGGGGGGGAGGCAAGAGCCCTTCGCCCCAGTTTCCCTCTTTTCTTCTTATTCGTCTTCCTCTTCTTTCTTTCCTTTTATATTCTCTTTCCCTTTCCCTTCTCTCTCTCTCTCTCATATTTTTTTTTTGGCGGGGAGGGGGAAGAGGCAAGACCCCTTCGCCCCAACCCGTTTTCCTCTTTTCTTTTTATTCTTCTTCCTCTTCTTTCTTTCCTTTTATATTCTCTTTACTTTTCCCTTCTCTCTCTCTCTCTCTTATTTATTTTTTGGCGGGGGAGGGAGGCAAGAGCCCTTCGCCCCCGTTTACCTCTTTTCTTCTTATTCTTCTTCCTCTTCTTTCTTTCTTTTTATTCTCCTTCCCTTTCCCTTCTCTCTCTCTCTCTTATTTATTTTTTTGGCGGGGGGAATGCAAGAGCTCTACGCTCCCGTTTCCCTCTTTTCTTCTCATTCTTCTTCCTCTTCTTTCTTTCTTTTTATTCTCTTTCCCTTTCCCTTCTCTCTCTCTCTCTCTCTCTTATTTATTTTTTGGCTGGGGGGGGGATGCAAGAGCCCATCGCTCCCGTTTCCCTCCTTTCTTTTTTTTTTTCTTCCTCTTCTTTCTTTCATTTTATTCTCTTTCCCTTTCCCTTCTTTCTCTCTCTCTTATTTATTTTTTGGCGGGGGGGGAGGCAAGAGCCATTTGCCCACGTTTCCCTCTTTTCTTCTTATTCTTCTTCCTTTTCCTTCTTTCCTTTTATATTCTCTTTCCCTTTCCCTTTCCCTTCTCTCTCTCTCTCTCTCTCTCTCTCACTTATTTATTTTTGGCGGGGGGAGGCACGACCCCTTCGCCCCCACCCGTTTCCCTCTTTTCTTCTTATTCTTCATCCTCTTCTTTCTTTCCTTTTATATTCTTTTTCCCTTTCCCATCTCTCTCTCTCTCTCTCTCTCTCTGATTTTTTGATTTTTTGATTTTTTTTTTTTTTTTTTGGCGGGGGGGGGGAGGCAAGAGCCCTTCGCCCCAGTTTCCCTCTTTTCTTCTTATTCGTCTTCCTCTTCTTTCTTTCCTTTTATATTCTCTTTCCCTTTCCCTTCTCTCTCTCTCTCTCATATTTTTTTTTTTGGCGGGGAGGGGGAAGAGGCAAGACCCCTTCGCCCCAACCTGTTTTCCTCTTTTCTGTTTATTCTTCTTCCTCTTCTTTCTTTCATTTTATATTCTCTTTACTTTTCCCTTCTCTCTCTCTCTCTCTTATCTATTTTTTGGCGGGGGGGGGGGAGGCAAGAGCCCTTCGCCCCCGTTTACCTCTTTTCTTCTTATTCTTCTTCCTCTTGTTTCTTTCCTTTTATATTCTATTTCCCTTTCCCTCTTCCTTCTCTCTCTCTCTCTCACTCTCTCTTATTTTTTTTTGGCGGGGGGAGGCAAGAGCCTTTCGCCCCCGTTTCCCTCTTTTCTTCTAATTCTTCTTCCTCTTCTTTCTCTTCCTTTTATATTCTCTTTACTTTTCCCTTCTCTCTCTCTCTCTCTTATTTTTTTTTTTGGCGGGGGAGGGAGGCAAGAGCCCTTCGCCCCCGTTTACCTCTTTTCTTCTTATTCTTCTTCCTCTTCTTTCTTTCTTTTTATTCTCCTTCCCTTTCCCTTCTCTCTCTCTCTCTTATTTATTTTTTCGGCGGTGGGAATGCAAGAGCCCTCACTCCCGTTTCCCTCTTTTCTTCTCATTCTTCTTCCTCTTCTTTCTTTCTTTTTATTCTCTTTCCCTTTCCCTTCTCTCTCTCTCTCTCTCTTATTTATTTTTTGGCTGGGGGGGGGGGATGCAAGAGCCCATCGCTCCCGTTTCCCTCCTTTCTGCTTTTTTTTCTTCCTCTTCTTTCTTTCATTTTATTCTCTTTCCCTTTCCCTTCTTTCTCTCTCTCTCTTATTTATTTTTTGGCGGGGGGGGGGAGGCAAGAGCCATTTGCCCACGTTTCCCTCTTTTCTTCTTATTCTTCTTCCTTTTCCTTCTTTCCTTTTATATTCTCTTTCCCTTTCCCTTTCCCTTCTCTCTCTCTCTCTCACTCACTTATTTATTTTTGGCGGGGGGAGGCAAGAGCCCTTCGCCCCCGTTTCTTCTTCCTCTTATTTTTTTTTTTTATATTCACTTTCTCTTTCCGTTATCTCTCTCTCTCACTCTCGCTTATTTATTTTTTTGGCGGGGGGAGGCAAGAGCCCTTCGCCCCCGTTTCCCTCTTTTCTTCTAATTCTTCTTCCTCTTCTTTCTTTCCTTTTATATTCTCTTTCCCTTTCCCTTCTCTCTCTCTCTCTCTCTCTTATTTATTTTTTGGCGGGGGGAGGCACGACCCCTTCGCCCCCCACCCGTTTCCCTCTTTTTTTCTTATTCTTCTTCCTCTTCTTTTTTTTTTTTTATATTCACTTTCTCTTTCCGTTATCTCTCTCTCTCACTCTCGCTTATTTATTTTTTTGGCGGGGGGAGGCAAGAGCCGTCAGCCCCGTTTCCCTCTTTTCTTCTTATTCTTCTTCCTCTTCTTTCTGTCTTTTTATATTCTCTTTCCCTTTCCCTTCTCTCTCTCTCACTCTCTCTTATTTATTTTTTGGCGGGGGGAGGCACGACCCCTTCGCCCCCCACCCGTTTCCCTCTTTTCTTCTTATTCTTCTTCCTCTTCTTTCTTTCCTTGTATATTCTCTTTCCCTTTCCCATCTCTCTCTCTCTCTCTCTGATTTTTTTTTTTTTTTTTTTGGCGGGGGGGGGGGAGGCAAGAGCCCTTCGCCCCAGTTTCCCTCTTTTCTTCTCATTCGTCTTCCTCTTCTTTCTTTCCTTTTATATTCTCTTTCCCTTTCCCTTCTCTCTCTCTCTCTCATATTTTTTTTTTAGCGGGGATGGGGAAGAGGCAAGACCCCTTCGCCCCAACCCGTTTTCCTCTTTTCTTTTTATTCTTCTTCCTATTCTTTCTTTCCTTTTATATTCTCTTTACTTTTCCCTTCTCTCTCTCTCTCTCTTATTTATTTTTTGGCGGGGGAGGGAGGCAAGAGCCCTTCGCCCCCGTTTACCTCTTTTCTTCTTATTCTTCTTCCTCTTGTTTCTTTTCTTTTATATTCTATTTCCCTTTCCCTCTTCCTTCTCTCTCTCTCTCTCACTCTCTCTTATTTTTTTTTGGCGGGGGGAGGCAAGAGCCCTTCGCCCCCGTTTCCCTCTTTTCTTCTTATTCTTCTTCCTCTTGTTTCTTTCCTTTTATATTCTCTTTCCCTTTCCCTCTTCCTTCTCTCTCTCTCTCTCACTCTGATTTTTTTTTTTTTTTTTGGCGAGGGGGGAGGCAAGAGCCCTTCGCCCCATTTTCCCTCTTTTCTTCTTATTCGTCTTCCTCTTCTTTCTTTCCTTTTATATTCTCTTTCCCTTTCCCTTCTCTCTCTCTCTCTCATATTTTTTTTTTGGCGGGGAGGGGGAAGAGGCAAGACCCCTTCGCCCCAACCCGTTTTCCTCTTTTCTTTTTATTCTTCTTCCTCTTCTTTCTTTCCTTTTATATTCTCTTTACTTTTCCCTTCTCTCTCTCTCTCTCTTATTTATTTTTTGGCGGGGGAGGGAAGCAAGAGCCCTTCGCCCCCGTTTACCTCTTTTCTTCTTATTCTTCTTCCTCTTGTTTCTTTTCTTTTATATTCTATTTCCCTTTCCCTCTTCCTTCTCTCTCTCTCTCTCACTCTCTCTTATTTTTTTTTGGCAGGGGGAGGCAAGAGCCCTTCGCCCCCGTTTCCCTTTTTTCTTCTAATTCTTCTTCCTCTTCTTCTTTCCTTTTATATTCTCTTTACTTTTCCCTTCTCTCTCTCTCTCTCTTATTTTTTTTTTTTGGCGGGGGAGGGAGGCAAGAGCTCTTCGCCCCCGTTTACCTCTTTTCTTCTTATTCTTCTTCCTCTTCTTTCTTTCTTTTTATTCTCCTTCCCTTTCCCTTCTCTCTCTCTCTCTCTTATTTATTTTTTTGGCGGGGGGGATGCAAGAGCCCTACGCTCCCGTTTCCCTCTTTTCTTCTCATTCTTCTTCCTCTTCTTTCTTTCTTTTTATTCTCTTTCCCTTTCCCTTCTCTCTCTCTCTCTCTCTCTCTTATTTATTTTTTGGCTGGGGGGGGATGCAAGAGCCCATCGCTCCCGTTTCCCTCCTTTCTGCTTTTTTTTCTTCCTCTTCTTTCTTTCATTTTATTCTCTTTCCCTTTCCCTTCTTTCTCTCTCTCTCTTATTTATTTTTTGGCGGGGGGGGGGGGGGAGGCAAGAGCCATTTGCCCACGTTTCCCTCTTTTCTTCTTATTCTTCTTCCTTTTCCTTCTTTCCTTTTATATTCTCTTTCCCTTTCCCTTTCCCTTCTCTCTCTCTCTCTCACTCACTTATTTATTTTTGGCGGGGGGAGGCAAGAGCCCTTCGCCCCCGTTTCCCTCTTTTCTTCTTATTCTTCTTCCTCTTCTTTCTTTCCTTTTATATTCTCTTTCCCTTTCCCTTCTCTCTCTCTCTCTCTCTTATTTATTTTTTGGCGGGGGAGGCACGACCCCTTCGCCCCCCACCCGTTTCCCTCTTTTTTTCTTATTCTTCTTCCTCTTATTTTTTTTTTTTTATATTCACTTTCTCTTTCCGTTATCTCTCTCTCTCACTCTCGCTTATTTATTTTTTTGGCGGGGGGAGGCAAGAGCCCTTTGCCCCCGTTTCCTTCTTTTCTTCTTATTCTTCTTCCTCTTCTTTCTTTCCTTTTATATTCTCTTTCCCTTTCCCTTCTCTCTCTCTCTCTCTCTCTTATTTATTTTTTGGCGGGGGAGGCACGACCCCTTCGCCCCCCACCCGTTTCCCTCTTTTTTTCTTATTCTTCTTCCTCTTATTTTTTTTTTTTTATATTCACTTTCTCTTTCCGTTATCTCTCTCTCTCACTCTCGCTTATTTATTTTTTTGGCGGGGGGAGGCAAGAGCCGTCAGCCCCGTTTCCCTCTTTTCTTCTTATTCTTCTTCCTCTTCTTTCTGTCTTTTTATATTCTCTTTCCCTTTCCCTTCTCTCTCTCTCACTCTCTCTTATTTATTTTTTGGCGGGGGGAGGCACGACCCCTTCGCCCCCCACCCGTTTCCCTCTTTTCTTCTTATTCTTCTTCCTCTTCTTTCTTTCCTTTTATATTCTCTTTCCCTTTCCCATCTCTCTTTCTCTCTCTCTGATTTTTTTTTTTTTTTTTTTGGCGGGGGGGGGGGGGAGGCAAGAGCCCTTCGCCCCAGTTTCCCTCTTTTCTTCTCATTCGTCTTCCTCTTCTTTCTTTCCTTTTATATTCTCTTTCCCTTTCCCTTCTCTCTCTCTCTCTCATATTTTTTTTTTAGCGGGGATGGGGAAGAGGCAAGACCCCTTCGCCCCAACCCGTTTTCCTCTTTTCTTTTTATTCTTCTTCCTATTCTTTCTTTCCTTTTATATTCTCTTTACTTTTCCCTTCTCTCTCTCTCTCTCTCTTATTTATTTTTTGGCGGGGGAGGGAGGCAAGAGCCCTTCGCCCCCGTTTACCTCTTTTCTTCTTATTCTTCTTCCTCTTGTTTCTTTTCTTTTATATTCTATTTCCCTTTCCCTCTTCCTTCTCTCTCTCTCTCTCACTCTCTCTTATTTTTTTTTGGCGGGGGGAGGCAAGAGCCCTTCGCCCCCGTTTCCCTCTTTTCTTCTTATTCTTCTTCCTCTTGTTTCTTTCCTTTTATATTCTCTTTCCCTTTCCCTCTTCCTTCTCTCTCTCTCTCTCTCACTCTGATTTTTTTTTTTTTTTTTGGCGGGGGGGGGGGAGGCAAGAGCCCTTCGCCCCATTTTCCCTCTTTTCTTCTTATTCGTCTTCCTCTTCTTTCTTTCCTTTTATATTCTCTTTCCCTTTCCCTTCTCTCTCTCTCTCTCATATTTTTTTTTTGGCGGGGAGGGGGAAGAGGCAAGACCCCTTCGCCCCAACCCGTTTTCCTCTTTTCTTTTTATTCTTCTTCCTCTTCTTTCTTTCCTTTTATATTCTCTTTACTTTTCCCTTCTCTCTCTCTCTCTCTTATTTATTTTTTGGCGGGGGAGGGAGGCAAGAGCCCTTCGCCCCCGTTTACCTCTTTTCTTCTTATTCTTCTTCCTCTTGTTTCTTTTCTTTTATATTCTCTTTCCCTTTCCCTTCTCTCTCTCTCTCTCTCTCTTATTTATTTTTTGGCGGGGGGAGGCACGACCCCTTCGCCCCCCACCCGTTTCCCTCTTTTTTTCTTATTCTTCTTCCTCTTATTTTTTTTTTTTTTATATTCACTTTCTCTTTCCGTTATCTCTCTCTCTCACTCTCGCTTATTTATTTTTTTGGCGGGGGGAGGCAAGAGCCGTCAGCCCCGTTTCCCTCTTTTCTTCTTATTCTTCTTCCTCTTCTTTCTGTCTTTTTATATTCTCTTTCCCTTTCCCTTCTCTCTCTCTCACTCTCTCTTATTTATTTTTTGGCGGGGGGAGGCACGACCCCTTCGCCCCCCACCCGTTTCCCTCTTTTCTTCTTATTCTTCTTCCTCTTCTTTCTTTCCTTTTATATTCTCTTTCCCTTTCCCATCTCTCTTTCTCTCTCTCTGATTTTTTTTTTTTTTTTTTTGGCGGGGGGGGGGGGGAGGCAAGAGCCCTTCGCCCCAGTTTCCCTCTTTTCTTCTCATTCGTCTTCCTCTTCTTTCTTTCCTTTTATATTCTCTTTCCCTTTCCCTTCTCTCTCTCTCTCTCATATTTTTTTTTTAGCGGGGATGGGGAAGAGGCAAGACCCCTTCGCCCCAACCCGTTTTCCTCTTTTCTTTTTATTCTTCTTCCTATTCTTTCTTTCCTTTTATATTCTCTTTACTTTTCCCTTCTCTCTCTCTCTCTCTCTCTTATTTATTTTTTGGCGGGGGAGGGAGGCAAGAGCCCTTCGCCCCCGTTTACCTCTTTTCTTCTTATTCTTCTTCCTCTTGTTTCTTTTCTTTTATATTCTATTTCCCTTTCCCTTTCCCTTCTCTCTCTCTCTCTCACTCACTTATTTATTTTTGGCGGGGGGAGGCAAGAGCCCTTCGCCCCCGTTTCCCTCTTTTCTTCTTATTCTTCTTCCTCTTCTTTCTTTCCTTTTATATTCTCTTTCCCTTTCCCTTCTCTCTCTCTCTCTCTCTTATTTATTTTTTGGCGGGGGGAGGCACGACCCCTTCGCCCCCCACCCGTTTCCCTCTTTTTTTCTTATTCTTCTTCCTCTTATTTTTTTTTTTTTATATTCACTTTCTCTTTCCGTTATCTCTCTCTCTCACTCTCGCTTATTTATTTTTTTGGCGGGGGGATGCAAGAGCCCATCGCTCCCGTTTCCCTCCTTTCTGCTTTTTTTTCTTCCTCTTCTTTCTTTCATTTTATTCTCTTTCCCTTTCCCTTCTCTCTCTCTCACTCTCTCTTATTTATTTTTTGGCGGGGGAGGCACGACCCCTTCGCCCCCCACCCGTTTCCCTCTTTTCTTCTTATTCTTCTTCCTCTTCTTTCTTTCCTTTTATATTCTCTTTCCCTTTCCCATCTCTCTCTCTCTCTCTCTCTGATTTTTTTTTTTTTGGGGGGGGGGCGGGGGGGAGGCAAGAGCCCTTCGCCCCAGTTTCCCTCTTTTCTTCTTATTCGTCTTCATCTTCTTTCTTTCCTTTTATATTCTCTTTCCCTTTCCCTTCTCTCTCTCTCTCTCATATTTTTTTTTTGGCGGGGAGGGGGAAGAGGCAAGACCCCTTCGCCCCAACCCGTTTTCCTCTTTTCTTTTTATTCTTCTTCCTCTTCTTTCTTTCCTTTTATATTCTCTTTACTTTTCCCTTCTCTCTCTCTCTCTCTTATTTATTTTTTGGCGGGGGAGGGAGGCAAGAGCCCTTCGCCTCCGTTTACCTCTTTTCTTCTTATTCTTCTTCCTCTTGTTTCTTTCCTTTTATATTCTATTTCCCTTTCCCTCTTCCTTCTCTCTCTCTCTCTCACTCTCTCTTATTTTTTTTTGGCGGGGGGAGGCAAGAGCCCTTCGCCCCCGTTTCCCTCTTTTCTTCTAATTCTTCTTCCTCTTCTTTCTTTCCTTTTATATTCTCTTTACTTTTCCCTTCTCTCTCTCTCTCTCTTATTTTTTTTTTTGGCGGGGGAGGGAGGCAAGAGCCCTTCGCCCCCGTTTACCTCTTTTCTTCTTATTCTTCTTCCTCTTCTTTCTTTCTTTTTATTCTCCTTCCCTTTCCCTTCTCTCTCTCTCTCTTATTTATTTTTTTGGCGGGGGGAATGCAAGAGCCCTCACTCCCGTTTCCCTCTTTTCTTCTCATTCTTCTTCCTCTTCTTTCTTTCTTTTTATTCTCTTTCCCTTTCCCTTCTCTCTCTCTCTCTCTCTTATTTATTTTTTGGCTGGGGGGGATGCAAGAGCCCATCGCTCCCGTTTCCCTCCTTTCTGCTTTTTTTTCTTCCTCTTCTTTCTTTCATTTTATTCTCTTTCCCTTTCCCTTCTTTCTCTCTCTCTCTTATTTATTTTTTGGCGGGGGGGGGGGGAGGCAAGAGCCATTTGCCCACGTTTCCCTCTTTTCTTCTTATTCTTCTTCCTTTTCCTTCTTTCCTTTTATATTCTCTTTCCCTTTCCCTTTCCCTTCTCTCTCTCTCTCTCTCTCACTTATTTATTTTCGGCGGGGGGAGGCAAGAGCCCTTCGCCCCCGTTTCCCTCTTTTCTTCTAATTCTTCTTCCTCTTCTTTCTTTCCTTTTATATTCTCTTTCCCTTTCCCTTCTCTCTCTCTCTCTCTCTTATTTATTTTTTGGCGGGGGGAGGCACGACCCCTTCGCCCCCCACCCGTTTCCCTCTTTTCTTCTCATTCTTCTTCCTCTTCTTTCTTTCCTTTTATATTCTCTTTCCCTTTCCCATCTCTCTCTCTCTCTCTCTCTGATTTTTTGTTTTTCTTTTTTGGCGGGGGGGGGGGAGGCAAGAGCCCTTCGCCCCAGTTTCCCTCTTTCTTCTTATTCGTCTTCCTCTTCTTTCTTTCCTTTTATATTCTCTTTCCCTTTCCCTTCACTCTCTCTCTCTCATATTTTTTTTTTGGCGGGGAGGGGGAAGAGGCAAGACCCCTTCGCCCCAACCCGTTTTCCTCTTTTCTTTTTATTCTTCTTCCTCTTCTTTCTTTCCTTTTATATTCCCTTTCCCTTTCCCTTTTTTCTCTCTCTCTTATTTATATTTTGGCGGGGGGGAGGAGGCAAGAGCCCTTCGCCCCCCATCCGTTTCCCTCTTTTCTTCTTATTCTTCTTCCTCTTCTTTCTTTCCCGTTATATGCTCTTTCCCTTTCCCTTCTTTCTCTCTCTCTCTTATTTATTTTTTTAGCGGAGGGGGGGGAGGCAAGAGCCCTTCGCCCCCGTTTCCCTCTCTTCTTCTTATTCTTCTTCCTCTTCTTTCTTTCTTTTTATATTCCCTTTCCCTCTTCCTTCTCTCTCTCTCTCCCTCTCTCTCTTATTTTTTTTGTTGGCGGGGGGGGGGAGGAGGCATGAGCCCTTCGCCCCCGTTTCCCTCTTTTCTTCTAATTCTTCTTCCTCTTCTTTCTTTCCTTTTATATTCTCTTTACTTTTCCCTTCTCTCTCTCTCTCTCTTATTTTTTTTTTTGGCGGGGGAGGGAGGCAAGAGCCCTTCGCCCCCGTTTACCTCTTTTCTTCTTATTCTTCTTCCTCTTCTTTCTTTCTTTTTATTCTCCTTCCCTTTCCCTTCTCTCTCTCTCTCTTATTTATTTTTTTGGCGGGGGGAATGCAAGAGCCCTACGCTCCCGTTTCCCTCTTTTCTTCTCATTCTTCTTCCTCTTCTTTCTTTCTTTTTATTCTCCTTCCCTTTCCCTTCTCTCTCTCTCTCTCTCTCTCTTATTTATTTTTTGGCTGGGGGGATGCAAGAGCCCATCGCTCCCGTTTCCCTCCTTTCTTTTTTTTTTTCTTCCTCTTCTTTCTTTCATTTTATTCTCTTTCCCTTTCCCTTCTTTCTCTCTCTCTTATTTATTTTTTGGCGGGGGGGGGGGGGGAGGCAAGAGCCATTTGCCCACGTTTCCCTCTTTTCTTCTTATTCTTCTTCCTTTTCCTTCTTTCCTTTTATATTCTCTTTCCCTTTCCCTTTCCCTTCTCTCTCTCTCTCTCTCTCTCACTTATTTATTTTTGGCGGGGGGAGGCACGACCCCTTCGCCCCCCACCCGTTTCCCTCTTTTCTTCTTATTCTTCATCCTCTTCTTTCTTTCCTTTTATATTCTCTTTCCCTTTCCCATCTCTCTCTCTCTCTCTCTCTCTCTGATTTTTTGATTTTTTTTTTTTTTTGGCGGGGGGGGGGGGGGAGACAAGAGCCCTTCGCCCCAGTTTCCCTCTTTTCTTCTTATTCGTCTTCCTCTTCTTTCTTTCCTTTTATATTTTCTTTCCCTTTCCCTTCTCTCTCTCTCTCTCATATTTTTTTTTTTTTGGCGGGGAGGGGGAAGAGGCAAGACCCCTTCGCCCCAACCCGTTTTCCTCTTTTCTGTTTATTCTTCTTCCTCTTCTTTCTTTCCTTTTATATTCTCTTTACTTTTCCCTTCTCTCTCTCTCTCTCTTATTTATTTTTTGGCGGGGGAGGGAGGCAAGAGCCCTTCGCCTCCGTTTACCTCTTTTCTTCTTATTCTTCTTCCTCTTGTTTCTTTCCTTTTATATTCTATTTCCCTTTCCCTCTTCCTTCTCTCTCTCTCTCACACTCTCTTCTAATTCTTCTTCCTCTTCTTTCTGTCTTTTTATATTCTCTTTCCCTTTCCCTTCTCTCTCTCTCACTCTATCTTATTTATTTTTTGGCGGGGGAGGGAGGCAAGAGCCCTTCGCCTCCGTTTACCTCTTTTCTTCTTATTCTTCTTCCTCTTCTTTCTTTCCTTTTATATTCTCTTTCCCTTTCCCATCTCTCTCTCTCTCTCTCTCTGATTTTTTTTTTTTTTTTTTGGCGGGGGGGGGGGGGAGGCAAGAGCCCTTCGCCCCAGTTTCCCTCTTTTCTTCTTATTCGTCTTCCTCTTCTTTCTTTCCTTTTATATTCTCTTTCCCTTTCCCTTCTCTCTCTCTCTCTCATATTTTTTTTTTGGCGGGGAGGGGGAAGAGGCAAGACCCCTTCGCCCCAACCCGTTTTCCTCTTTTCTTTTTATTCTTCTTCCTCTTCTTTCTTTCCTTTTATATTCTCTTTACTTTTCCCTTCTCTCTCTCTCTCTCTTATTTATTTTTTGGCGGGGGAGGGAGGCAAGAGCCCTTCGCCTCCGTTTACCTCTTTTCTTCTTATTCTTCTTCCTCTTGTTTCTTTCCTTTTATATTCTATTTCCCTTTCCCTCTTCCTTCTCTCTCTCTCTCTCACTCTCTCTTATTTTTTTTTGGCGGGGGGAGGCAAGAGCCCTTCGCCCCCGTTTCCCTCTTTTCTTCTAATTCTTCTTCCTCTTCTTTCTTTCCTTTTATATTCTCTTTACTTTTCCCTTCTCTCTCTCTCTCTCTTATTTTTTTTTTTGGCGGGGGAGGGAGGCAAGAGCCCTTCGCCCCCGTTTCCCTCTTTTCTTCTTATTCTTCTTCCTCTTCTTTCTTTCCTTTTATATTCTCTTTCCCTTTCCCTTCTCTCTCTCTCTCTCTCTTATTTATTTTTTGGCGGGGGGAGGCACGACCCCTTCGCCCCCCACCCGTTTCCCTCTTTTTTTCTTATTCTTCTTCCTCTTATTTCTTTCCTTTTATATTCTCTTTCCCTTTCCCTTCTCTCTCTCTCTCTCATATTTTTTTTTTGGCGGGGAGGGTGAAGAGGCAAGACCCCTTCGCCCCAACCCGTTTTCCTCTCTTCTTTTTATTCTTCTTCCTCTTCTTTCTTTCCTTTTATATTCCCTTTCCCTTTCCCTTTTTTCTCTCTCTCTTATTTATATTTTGGCGGGGGGGGAGGAGGCAAGAGCCCTTCGCCCCCCATCCGTTTCCCTCTTTTCTTCTTATTCTTCTTCCTCTTCTTTCTTTCCCGTTATATGCTCTTTCCCTTTCCCTTCTCTCTCTCTCTCTCTTATTTATTTTTTGGCGGGGGGAGGCACGACCCCTTCGCCCCCCACCCGTTTCCCTCTTTTTTTCTTATTCTTCTTCCTCTTATTTCTTTCCTTTTATATTCTCTTTCCCTTTCCCTTCTCTCTCTCTCTCTCATATTTTTTTTTTGGCGGGGAGGGTGAAGAGGCAAGACCTCTTCGCCCCAACCCGTTTTCCTCTCTTCTTTTTATTCTTCTTCCTCTTCTTTCTTTCCTTTTATATTCCCTTTCCCTTTCCCTTTTTTCTCTCTCTCTTATTTATATTTTGGCGGGGGGGAGGAGGCAAGAGCCCTTCGCCCCCCATCCGTTTCCCTCTTTTCTTCTTATTCTTCTTCCTCTTCTTTCTTTCCCGTTATATGCTCTTTCCCTTTCCCTTCTCTCTCTCTCTCTCTTATTTATTTTTTTGGCGGAGGGGGGGAGGCAAGAGCCCTTCGCCCCCGTTTCCCTCTCTTCTTCTTATTCTTCTTCCTCTTCTTTCTTTCTTTTTATATTCTCTTTCCCTTTCCCTTCTCTCTCTCTCTCTCTTATTTTGTTGTTGGCGGGGGGGGGGAGGCAAGAGCCCTTCGTCCCCGTTTCCCTCTTTTATTCTTATTCTTCTTCCTCTTGTTTCTTTCCTTTTATATTCTATTTCCCTTTCCCTCTTCCTTCTCTCTCTCTCTCCCTCTCTCTCTTATTTTTTTTGTTGGCGGGGGGGGGGGAGGAGGCATGAGCCCTTCGCCCCCGTTTTTCTTTTTTCTTCTTTCCTCTTCTTTCTTTCCTTTTATATTCTCTTCCCCTTTCCTTTTTTTCCTTCTCTCTGTCTCCTCCATCAACGTAGTAATAACTAATAAGACCACTCTGTAATCAAGGCCATTCCATTGGCAACTATTATTTTCTGTCCCATATCCTCATTACGGTAGATAACTTCACACAGGCGCGCGCCCGCACGCAATCCACCATCAGTATACATTTGTATTGTGCAGCGGTTTGGCGTGAAACCTTTGAAAAAGTGCATACTAAAATCAATGTTTTTCCGAAAAACACTCCCCCAAATACAAGAAAATTGACACGAAACAGGTAAGAAACATAACGCCTTTTAAATCATTATCTTTATTTGGACATTTGATTATTTATTTACCGGAATTTGGGGTCTGTTTTAGTAGGCTATATTTTGGATACCTTACTGAACTAGCCAGCTTTCCTCTTGAATTGCCATCAGTTATTTGTAGTTTTACCCGCTCAACGAGTATAAAAGCGAAAACGGATGTGCAGTGATAGTTTGTAAATGAAAACTACAAACAATCAACAAGAAATTTAAAAATGTGTACACGAAGAAATTGATTAGAAATGTCACCATCCAGTGCTATTTTAAAAGGTTAAATTCCAATTCATGATTAAATCGTTATTATCAATGGAACAGTGTCATGCACTGTAACAGAAGTTGACTTTAATTTTAAAGTGTCTTTTGGTCTTCATGTTCATGTACTACTTGCATTGAAGTCAGGGCATTATGGATGACAATAAGTTTAAAGATGTCACAAAAAGGTGGCACCAAATTAACAATACATCCTTACCATTGCAAGTGCTGCCATCACACAAACATTTGAAACTAAGTTAACATTGTGATTTTCCACTACTGATCGAGTGGAGATGCAAAACGTGAGTTGAATTTGACGCTGATACGAAGCATGAAAGACGTATCTATAATGTCGTGATGAGAAAGGAGCATTTGCTATATGTAATAGTCTAGGTGTTTGCATGTAATCTGCTTTGACTTGATAGCTTACCTACGCACGGCGTCCCAGCAAAACCAGCAGAGCAGGCACAACTAAACATGTTCACTCCATCAGTACAATCTTCATTAGCCATACACGGACTGGTAGCACATTCGTCGATATCTGTGCAAATTGAGTTCCAAAGACAATGAATCGAATAGAAGCGAGCAGAAATAATATTTCCATTTTGACAGATTTATCTTTTTTGACAGATGATAGGAAAATTAAGTCAAAACCGGCATTTAAAATAATGACAGTTAAGGAATGAATAACCTCCTTCGTAAAAAATATCAATATATAACTCAAATGAAGTATATGAACTAAATATCTCTTAAAATGTTTAATATGTCCTCTTTTTGTTATAGGGATATTAATGGTCATTCGTCAGGTGAAACAAAACTTTATTCTAGTTTGGATATTGTGAAGAAACACAGTGTTTTGGACAACAACAACACGGTGTTTGGAGACTATATGACAAATACTTGGTATGGATTACAATATCATTGAACATCGAATATAGTAAACAGTCAACTGCTTGAACATTTGTTTCACTAAAAGGTTTATATTCTAAACTAGTTAGCAAGTACCTTCAATTTTAAAAGTATCGCATGATAAGCATGAAAACTTTGTTTTGCACGTTTGTTGCAATAAACGAAAATTAGTGTTAATTTTTCAAAATTGTTCATGTAGTTAAGGATGTAGATTTTTAATAAACTGTAGTTTGGAGTACATTCTCAGCGACTTGTCTCAGTCTTGCATACATCTCATATTTTGATATGTAAACTTCTGAATTTGTTTCATAGATTTTTAAATATTTGTTGAAACATTTCTTTTTCAAACTTGCTAAGCTCCACCCCAAACTAACCTCCAGATTTCATTCCCCTTGTGACATCATCTGTCAGTCATCAATGAGCTAACTTGAGAAAGTGGTATGTACATTTGCCGAAGTCGATCACCTGTTACAATATGTAATACAATAGCAACATACAAGTTGCTATGTCAGACATGCTGTAGCATCATCAGAAAGACAAAGGCAATGATGATGTATTGTACATATTTATGGAAGCATGCAATTCTATTATGAACGTGTGCTAAGCTGGGGGAAATTACATACCATTGTCTATTATAGAATATTACTTTAATCTGACATGTCTGACCTGGCAACTTATATGTTGCTATTGTTTGTGGTATAGTAACAGGTGGTCAACTTTGGCAAATTTATATGCCACTTTCTCAAGTTAGCTCATTGATGACTGACAGATGATGTCACAAGGGGAATGAGTTCTGGAGGTTAGTTTGGGGTGGAGCTTAGTTAGTTTGAAAAAAAAATATTCAAAAAATATCTAAAAATCTATGAAACAAATTCAGAAGTTTACATATCAAAATATAAGATTATGCTGGACTGCACACCAACAGGAATACACTTGTATTTCGATGGCATGGGCCCTTTAAGGGGCCGGAAGATTAGTGATGATTTCCAAAGAGATTCGTTCATACCATAGAGATATATATCTCTATGGTTCATACACAGTATGTCATCCGTAGGAGGCCTAGAGGGCCAACTAAAATCTTGACCTTTGACATTTCATAGGTTTTGCATTGGATGCATTATGGGGGTTTTGTCCGAATTGAACGACGGTTTTGGAGGGTCAATGAATATTCATGAGCAATGACGTAAACAATACGCCAACTACTGTTTGTTGATTGGCCATCGACAAAATGTTTTATGTATTAGGTCATGCATAAAACATTTTTTGCATTCCCAGAATTCCCTACGATTTGAGCAAGAAAATGACGAAAAATGGCGGTTGTATGAACTGCGACTTTGAAGTTTTTCAATTACGAACAATGAAACATTTTTCTTGTAAGTGAATTTCTATTATAATAGAAGTTTGTCAAATACATCTCAGTTGAGCAGAAAATCTTCAGGCGAACATCGACATCAAAGTGATACCATACGGATACCAAAAAAGTAAGTAAAGATCAATTTTGTGTGAAGATATCTGAAATGATTGTGATGTGTTCGTCATTGCAGTGAGGGGCTCTCCGCATTGTCACAACGTATTATTACCCGGTTAACCCCCTACCCCATCCTTTTTTCTTTGTTCTGACCAAAGAATATTAACTGATTGAATGAACTCTAATTTAAGTCGTCGACGGTAATATTTTTAGAAACAATCAGGAGTTTACCGTAGGTTATTTCATTACAGCACATCTCATAATTTTAATTTCAGTTCATAGCTTGATTACCGATAGTAATCGGTAGTAGATGTAGACCTGTTGTAGACTGCGCAAATGGCTCATTGCTAGTCCAGGCCGATGAGATTTCGTGGAGCGGTTTATGATTTTCAATTCGCCGGTGCTAGCCGGTGTGGTAGGCGATTTGTTCCGCGGAACGAATCTACTGGATCGACTCGTTCGCAGATACGTTCGAAAGCCGCCGTTCTTATCCGACATTGGCCGAACGTTTCTGCTTATATAATCGCGTATATTTTTATTACTTGTGTCGAATAAACATGGTAAAAATAAATTTTAGCTTTATCTTGATACTTTTGTATTTATTGTTGGAATGAAAACCAATATTTTTTTTTTTTAAATATTACTTAATAATAAGGTTTATAACCTCGTATATGCGCATAGAGTACATGTATATCATATGCATGCACGCACGTGCATACTCGGCGCAGCCCGAAAATTTGAAAAACGGGGGGGGGGGCAGGCGATAGTTTTCTGATATTAGGCCTACATGTACGTGAAAATCTACGTGAAATTAGTGGTTTCCAAACAAGGGGGCGCAACAGATCTGCCACTGTATGTAGCGGAATGGGGGGGGGGGGTATAGACACACTATGCTATGGCTCTGTTTAACACTGACTTTTGTCGGCTAGTACCAAGGGTTGAAAATTCAACAAAATATGTCGGGTTTTTCTTTTATTTCTTTTTTTTTTATTCTGCCGGACACGTCTTTTACTTGAGGAATTTTCTTTCTCTTCTTTTCTTTTTTTTATTTTTTTATTGGTCCTTCTTAATTATCAGCTCGACCACTCATTTCTTTTTGTGTTGACCCCGGCCCCCCCCCCCCCCCCCCCACCCCACCCCGCATCTCTTTCATTTAAACTACATGTACATCATGCATGCAGCCCACATGCATAATTAGATTCTGTGATGAAGCCCGGTAATAGGTGGTTGACGTAACACGATATCATATAAAGCAGCATTCAAACCAAATTAGAAGGCCTGATTAGAAAACACCCCGACATCTGCTTTTCCAGGCAAACTAAGCCTATGGCAACAACTGCCCTTTTTGCTAGACCACCCAGTCCCCGTCGCTTCGCGACGGCGCTGTCTATAGTTACTGTTTGTGGTCAATCATTGGCCGCAATTATCAACATTTGAACAACGGGAATCTGCATTTCTATACAAAGTTCTCAAATTGGCAATCGTTGGTGTAGCTAATTTGGAGAAGTTTGATTGGTTGCAAAGGCCGACCAGAATAGTTCATTTTGCTTTAGGGGTGTACCATGGCGTGTATTCAATAATACGTGAGCACGCACGCTCTCCGATGAGATTCGGAACGGATCGGCGGCTAAATATCCCGCCGATTGGTTCCACGGAATGAATCGCCTGGCCGGAACCGATCGCCTGTGACTAGCGGAACGAATCTACGAATCCGGAACAAATCGGCGGGTACATATCCAGGCGATCGGTTCCGGAGGAACCGATCGCCTGCACGGAACAAATCGCCTATGACACCGGCTGTAACACTCCACCAAAAAGCGACTGCGTTTCCTGAGCTGGCGCGGCTATTACAGGCTACACTTTAAATAGTGTTACTGTAAAGCCTAGGGCTAGGCTAGTAATCATAGCATAGTCTAAGTCTAGCCGGAATTTTCTGTCTCTTTCGTTCGTTAGCCTCTGATTTGGGTAGAGTCGGCTCCTCTCTTTAGCCAACCCTACCCAAATCAGAGGCTATTAAACGAACGAAAGAGACAGAAAATTCGGGCTAAGGCATAGGCCCTGGCCTAGATCTAGTCAAGATCTAGTCATGCTATTGCTAGTGTGGCATTATGTATCCAGGTCCAGCTTACTTTAGTTCGGATGTAGGCTAGATAGACTATATCAACAACAACAACAAAACAAAACAAAAAGGGTGTCCCTTCCTAGCTTCCTAATTTTACCACCACCCCCCCCCCCCCCCCCACCCCCACCCCACCCCTCTTTTTTTCTTGATTGTGCTCTAACTTCTAAGTTATGGCACTGTGCCTTGTTTGAAATATTTAGAGGAAAATGACATGTTTAGAGAGAAAATAGGTTTATATTATTTGCGTATTACTAATGTCCGAGTATTTACCTTGTTTACAGTAAAGTTTCAGGACTATTTGCTAGTGCTACCCCCCTTTTTATTTGGTATGGCATGGGTATTTCTAACTCTAGTCTAAAGGACCAAGTTATAAACTGCTAACTAATGCAAGCATTTGATACTATTACTTGCACGAACCTTACTAAGTTTCTGTTTTCTTTTAATTGTAGATCCTATGGAACCAAAAAGCAGATAATGATCACAGATGTGCAACAGAGACTACCAGTACCTGATCGTTATGGTGTAGATCTCAGGAACAGCTAGGACACCTAAGTTGAACTCTGGCAAGGTATGTTTGTATAAAGTTCGAAAATATTCAGGCTGTATAATCTAAGGCTAAGCCCATGCCAACATCGCACTCATCTTGGACTAATTACCAATTACCATCTTAATTATAATGTTGCATTATATCTTGTAATTCTCATTTATTCTCTAGCTTTATTTAGGTGACAAACTACGGTGTTGCTTAATAAACAAATCACTTTATTCCCTCAGCATGATATTACAATACGCCCTCAAAGGGATTTTCTTCTTCAATATTACATATCTATCAAAAATGTTCTCAAAAAATCAAACAACTGAACAGTAGATACTCCTATGTTTATAAACAACTTACAATTATTCAATAGACTTCTACCTCTACATGTACTGCCTGTTGTATGTAGCAAATGTTTCACAAATAATAATAATAATATAAGAAAAACAATTTCAAAGTTCCTTGTTCAATAATTGGAAATGAATATAAACCTTTACTCTACTCTTCAAAAAAGGCCCTATCAGATAGACATAAGTCTATAATTTTGTAATAAAACTAAAATGTGAGACCTAAAAGTGGAAAGGTACTATTAAAAAAAAAAAATCTAATGTAGTGCAGCTAGTTTTAATCTTATTTGCTTTCTCTCTTTTTGTTTGTATTATGCAGGTTGTCCCATGCAGAAGGTTTGATACCCAGGCTTCTTTCTATCCACTCTCATCTTGAGAACTCTTGAGATCTCTACATCAGCACGCTACATCACAATGGGAAATACAAGAGAACCAGCAGTGTGACTGAGATGATCAGCACATTTTAGTGGCAGACCTTATCTACAAGGCACTCTGCATGTAGACTGGGAATTGTGCACAAGGTAGTCAATGGTCTCTCTGCCTTTCCCTTGAAAGCCCTATTTTCCTTCACATATCACAAACACGGGAGAACCAAGCCAGAAGCGACATAGATCCGTTTGTATTTGCCCAACGCTCCGCCCCAAAGTTTAATAATGGAACTGGCTTCCAGCAAATGTATGCCGAAAGTCCTGCCAGGTCGAACTGCAAGGGACTACTCCTGAGGCATCTAATGCCCTTATCCCATTAAAAAAATATCATCTATCTTCCTCACACCCCTTCACTAGTTCATCTTCGTGATAAGCTGTATAGCCCTTTGAATATTACCAGAAGAAGAAGAAGAAGAGGTATATCGAGGATCATAAAAGTATTTGTTCTTTTAAATGTGTGTAAATGTAAGATACAGGTAGCTTTTTGATATTTAATCTGAATTCGAATTTTGACCAATTTATTAGGGATGCTGAACTGGATACTAAATTCAGGGTGGGGGAAATGAAATGATGTAGGAATAGTACAATAATAGTACTGTAATAGTATTAGTAATAATTAGAGGATAACAATAATGATAGTAATAATGATGACAATGAACAAAAATGTCCAATGTAAAAGAAAAAGTACTCATAGCAACCGCCCAAGGGAAACACAAAAAGTGGTCTATGTAGACAGGTTCCTTTAGTACATGTTTCAATGAGAAACCATTTTCAAGGGAAACAAAAAATGTGGTCTTTGTAGACAGGTGGTCACTAAAGCAGGTTTGACTATATATACCCATGCTTTACATGTTGATAATTGAATAAATCATATGGATTTTATTTTAATATATCTAATTTTCTAAATCTATAGTAGAATTATACAATTGAACAATTTTAAGTTCAAGAGACGACAACCACCCCTCCCCCGTTCATTTGTTACCTTTCTTTAGTTCAGGTTGTATTTTAAAAGATCATTATAGAAAAATTTATGTTCATAAATGTTAATAAAATTAGTTAATACTGCTGAATTCTTTTCTTTTCATTTTCTTATTTTTAGCTCACCGGACCGAAGGGCCCGATGAGCTTATGCCGTGGCGTCCGTCGTCCGTCCGTCCGTCCTGCGTCCACAATTTTGAAAATGCTTCTTCTTCGTTATTTTTCAACCGATTTTGATTCTGATTGTTTCATTATGATAGGGCTAGGAGAGGGATTTAAAACTTCTACACAGAATCGTGATATTCATTATCTATGCTAATTTATGCAAATTTATTCGAAATCACAAAAAATGCTTCTTCTCCTTCATTTCTCGACCGATTTTGATTTGGTTTGCTTTATCTGGTAGAGCTAACTTTGGTACACTAAACTTCTACACCGAATTTTGAAATTGTTCTCCATTAATTAATTATGGTAATTTATGCAAATTTATTCCAAAAATAACAAAAATTGCTTCTTCTCCCTCATTTCTTGACCGATTTTGATTTGGTTTGCCTTATCTGGTAGAGCTAAATTTGGAACACTAAACCTCTACACAGAATTTTGAGATTTTGCTCCATTGATTAATTATGGTAATTTATGCAAATTTATCCCAAAAATAATTTAAAAATCACAAAAAATGCTTCTTCTCCTCTATATTTCGACCGATTTTGAAATGGTTTGCTTTATATCGTAGAGCTAACTTTGGTACACTAAACTTCTACACCGAATTTTGACATTGTTCTCCATTAATTAATTATGGTAATTTATGCAAATTTATTCCAAAAATTGCTTCTTCTCCCTCATTTCTTGACCGATTTTGATTTGGTTTGCCTTATCTGGTAGAGCTAAATTTGGAACACTAAACCTCTACACAGAATTTTAAGATTTTGCTCCATTGATTAATTATGGTAATTTATGCAAATTTATTCCAAAAATAATTTAAAAATCACAAAAAATGCTTCTTCTCCTCTATATTTCGACCGATTTTGAAATGGTTTGCTTTATATCGTATATAGAGCTAACTTTGGTACACTAAACTTCTACACTGAATTTTCAAATTGTTCTCCATTAATTAATTATGGTAATTTATGCAAATTTATTCCAAAAATAATGTAAAAATCACAAAAAAATCTTCTTCTCCTTTATATTTCGACCGATTTTGATTTGGTTTGCCTTATCTGGTAGAGCTAAATTTGGAACACTAAACTTCTACACAGAATTTTGACATTTTGCTCCATTGATTATTTATGGTACTTTATGCAAATGAAATGAAATTATGTCCCTTCCAGGGCATCAAATTTTTATTTTTTGACCAGTTCAAAAGTGTACCACATAAAATTTACGATATTTGTTGTTGCGAGATGCGGATGAGCGCTACGTCATTGACGTTCTGGTTCGGAAGTTATGTGATGATGCTGGTGATTATAATCATCTTTTCTAATGAGAGAGAGAGGGGGGAATGTAAAAAGAGAGTGGGCAAGGTTAAAGTATAAATGCAGTATAAACAATGGTTTACAATAGAGAAGGGGGGAGGGAGGGTGCGGGGGAAGTTAAATGAATAATAACTCAGTGCCAAAATGACACCATGTATGATCATGGTGGTGGTGATGGGGGGGGGGGAGGGTAGTAGGTCCTATGGAAACGTCAGTATTTTGTGAAATATATGTGATTATGATGATGTAGGCACTCTGTGATGATAATGCTGTATGACTGAGGTGAGATGGGGGCTGATGCAGTCTTGTTTAGAATTGAGTATGGTGTTCTACCTTTTGATTTTTTGTATAGATCTGGCATCAGTGAGATAGATTTAACCATCTTTCCTAATGAGAGAAAAAGCGGAAATGTAACAAGAGAGTGGGCAAGACTTAAGTATAAATGCAATATAAAAAATGGTTTACAATAGAGATGGGGGTGGGGGGGGGGGTTAAATAAAGAATAAGTCAATGCCAAAATGATAGCATAGGTAATTGTGGTGGGGATGGAGGAGGGAGGGTTATAGAGCCTAGTGAAATGTCAATATTGGAAGGGGTCCTGTATTGAAAATGTTACTGTCGGGGGGTGCGGGCCAGGGTGGCAAATTATTAAAAAAATCAGTGGCGACGAATGCAAGAATGAAAAGAACGAGGCAAAATTGAAATTTCATTGGGGATGGGGCACAATATGAAAGATCATTGAAGGCGAGGCGAGAATGATTCATTATTTGGACACTAGAAATATGAAAATATCACTTAAGTGGGCTAAATGATCAGTGCAATTATACTTAAGTAAATAAACGAACAAAATAAAACACACAAAAAAGAGGTAAAAAATGAATTTAGGTACCACGGTGAAATAGGGTCATTATTTTTGCTTTTTAACTGAACTTAATTTTTGTCAATGTACTTTCCATCCTGGTGACGGTGAAGTTTGTGGCCTTAAAGGTAATACAAAGTTTTGGGAAATTTTGAAAATTGGGTGGAAAGGGATTCTTTAAAATCTTGATATATTTGGATGTCCCTGTGGATGTATTACAAGCCCCAGAAAATTCAGCCCCCAAAACACTTCTGCTTTCGAGAAAAATTGAATATAAAAATTTACCGGTGCTCCCGGTAAATTTTGATAAATTTCAAATAGCGCCTACGGCCGTACAATGATAGCTGCGACCATGAAAATCTCAGAATATGTAGTTGTGATATATAATTTCCAAACGGGAATAGCTAATTGGTTGATTTTAGTCAAGAAACATTGTTTTATAGCTTCATTAATATCTTGACCTTGAGAGGGAGCTATACAACATAAAGAGTTTATTATTTACAATTTCATAATTTTAGACTCGATTTTAACCGCGACAACGATCAATGAATATTGTAGGATCACATATGCTTCCAATTTGTTCATTTGAACCAAATTGAAGAACCCATACCAAAACTTTGTATTACCTTTAACTAAGTCACAACCATTTGAAAGTTTATTACCCCCCCCCCCCCCCCCCACCTCCCCGACTCTGACCTTTGTTCTACATTTATTCGGCCCAAGGATTCTGTCGAGAGTAAAGCATGTGCATTGTCTTTTTTTCATTACGATAATATGCTAATAAGTGGAAATGAGCTCATTAATATTCCAAATTTTAATTTAAATATTTTACGCGCTGCGCGCAGTCCAAAATCCCCATTTCGCTGGTGCACTAAAAATTTGTCGTCTTCATAGGCTAATACACGATAAGTGGAAGCAGCGTACACTTTTTGACCCTCCAAAATCTCCCCATGGCTAGACGGATGCAGAAGCGGAGTTGAGCCCCCCCCCCCCCCCCGATGATTTCATTGAATAGCGCCATCTTGTGATATAAACCAAAGAGTGAAAAATAAGTTTGTGACGAAATGGACTATTTATAGCGATAGGACCCGGGGCAGACTTACAATTTGTCAACCTTCTCATATATGTTTGAAATTTTAAGTTTATTTGTTCCACATTTACATCTAAAAACAATCTAAATTCTGTTTTTATATACAAGCGTATAATCGTATATTACACACACAGGATCAAAGATTCCAAATCAAGTATAATTTTAGGAAAATAGGTACGAAGTTTCGAAATGTATAGATATGACAAGTAAGGTAAAACAATGTAAAATGTGGGAGCCTAAATAAAAAGCTTAGCTTGTACGTGAATAGGCTTTCTTATTGAGTAACACAATGTAGTAGATCTGAATTTAAAAGGTATTATAGGAGGCGAAAACGGAGTAGTATAGTACGAGATTCTAGAGACGTACAAGGAGAGTGAATTTGAGAAGAAAAGAAAAATAGAATAGACACTATAGCTTGATTCACTCTTTTGTAATTTGGGAAGATAGAATGATTCATGAATTTTGAACGTCAGGTCGTCGCTGTGAATCATCTAATAAAGGCCATTGAATTTAAACTAACATATTGTTGACTTTTCACTGGTGATTGAATGCATGCACAGCCTTTTCTTGGTCGGGGCTGTTTGTTGAAACGAGGCCCTTAATTGCCCGCGCGATCTTGTGCATCGGCTCTCTAGGCTTCTTTTTAGAATCTTTTTTGCTTTGTTTTGTTACTTTTGTTACTTCTTACTTTTTTTGGTAATGCAGCAGACTTCAATCACGTATATTCGCAGCTCTTTTTGTATGGTAACCTTCACTGATTGTTGTACTTACTTTTATATGCAGGCTTTCCATGTACATGTGCACGTATTATTATTTCATATAATTATACATGTAGACTATCCGTCGTTAAACATTTTTTATGAAGTCATTGATTTTAATTTGGATTTGTACCCAATACAATGCATATATTAATAATAAATTAAATTCTTTTAATTGTAGAGGGATTCATGATCAAATAAAGAGACGAAAGGTATTTCACTATCTAAGGTCCATTGAAAGTGATATTGTTTTCTTTCAAGAGACTCATTCTTCTAAAAGTGATGAAATATTTTTGAGTTCCCAAATGGGATGAAAAGGCATGGTTTTTAATCCATAATTCAAATAGCAGAGGTGTAGCTATTTTTATTCGTAACCGTATTTATGTAGATTTAGATTTCTTATAATGTTGACCCAAACGGTAGATATTTGATTACTTCTGTTATTATTAAAGATATTCATTAATGATATTCAATTTGTATGGTCCAGACAATGATGATCCTGATTTTTTTGTTGTTGCTCGAGTTGAACAATTTAAGCATGCTTCCTTGCTATGTGCTTGAGACTTCAATGCTGCATTGACCCTTCTTGACTATCAAGGGAGCAGGGTCACTCATTCAATGAACAGGGCGAGCGAAATGATAAAAAGTAATAGTGGAAGGATTTAATTTGTTTGATATCTGACGAAATTTTCACCCAACACTCGAGCAATATACCAGACACCAGAAGGAAAAAAACAAAGTGTTTCTAGACTTAATCTATTCTTGTTTCAAATAACTGTTAATAAATGTGTTCAGTTTAAGATGCTGCCGGGAATTTATTCTGACCATTCAGTTGTTACATTGATTTTTAAAGATGCTAAAACCACGAGAGGCCGAGGATTTTAGAAATTAAACTGTTCATATTTACGTAACGATGCTGAATTCATTTAACGTATAATAAGGACAAAATTGTAGATTATAAAAGCATTCATTCCAATACCCAATTTAACCCAAACACTTTATGGGATTCCTTAAAATGTACAATCACCGGTTTTTGTATAGAATATTGTGCTCCAAAAAGAAAGAAAGAAAAGCTAATAAAGACAACCTTATAAAAGATATAGAAGAAAAGTTTATTTCAAATTGAGTTCTGATAATAATAATGACCAACTTCTTTCGGAACGGGAATAATTATCTAGTACTTTGAACACAGTTCGGGGTTTGATTATACGTTCCCGAATTCGTTGAACAAAGGAAGGAGAAAACATTCCAAGATATTTATGTAATTTTGAAAAAGATAGGGAAAAAAAGTATTTTTAGAATTAAGAATGATAACGATGATTTTGTTGTAGATCAATCAAAGTTGTAGGAGGAAATCCATGTATTTTATCAAAATCCGTATAAATTACAAGATAGAGACAACAATCAAGATGACATTATTTGTGTTGTTGATCTTATTGATATTCCTCAATTGAATGATGCTGATAAAGAATTTTTAGAAACTTTTATTTTCAAACAGGAACTCCTGGAAACGATTACTTCAATGAAACACAATAAATCACCAGGTCTTGATGGCTTACCTGTGGAATGTTATAGCTTTTTTTGTAATGATATTTGAGATATGTTCATTGATTATTTCGTTTTTTTCATTACAGCCTAGATTAAGGTCTATTACCCAGAAGAACAGTATTACTACTCTGATCCCCCGAAAAGATAAAGATGACTTGTATTTAAAAAAAAATCAGACCCATTATCTCTGTTGACTGTATATTGCAAAATTTTGGCAAAGACCTTTGCCAACCGCCTTAACAGGTGTCTCTTACACTGAATTCACACTGACCAATCTGGGTTTGTAAAGGGACGGAATATTTGAACTAATATTAGCTTGATTATTGATATAATTGAGAACACAGAATCAAATGACATTCCTTGCGCTATCTAACTTCTAGATATTCAAAAAACATTTGACAGTGTCTCTCATGACATTTAGTTTCATGCATGTGTTTACATAATTAAATGTTGGTAGTAAGTTTATTGACTGTATTGACACATTTTATTCGGATAGGAAAACTTGTGTCACTAATTATGGAAATCTTACTAAATAATTAAATATGAAAAGAAGTACTTTCCAAGGGTGTCCTATATCCCCGTACTTATTTCTTTTAGTTAACGAAACGATGGCACTTGCTTTTCGTTAAAATACTAATAGTAAAGGTATTCCAATAAAAGGTAATGATCTGAAAATCTCCCTGCTAGCAGATGACTCTACATGTTTCATTAATGGGTCTCCTCTCTCACTCTTAATTCATTATTTCATACCATTGGTACATTTCCTGTTTGTTTGTGTTGTAAACTTAACCTAAATAAATCAGACGCTATATGGATTAGCTCCAAATCTCTTCAACAACCATTATCCGAAGCGGGTTTAAAATGGAATAAAGAGTCGTTTAAAGACATGGGGAATACAATTTTCTTAATTATGAGACAAAACTTAAGTCGATTGAAAATACTCTGAATTTTGGGTGCGCTAGAAATGTATCTTTAGTTGGGAAGATCTGTATCGTAAAGACCCTATTATTGCCTTAACTTCATTATATATTCTCTGTTTTATGTATTAAGATATCAAAATCCATTTTCAAAACATTGAATAAAATTTGTTATAGGTTCATATGGATGGGGACAATGTCAGCGTCAGAAAACAATTCATGTATAATGATTTTTACTTTATGTGGTTTACGAATGATTGACCCCTTTTCATACGCTATAGCTCAGAAAATGCCTTGGGTTAAAATGCTACTAGACGATAATTATATAAGTTAATGGAACTCCATTGAGCTTTCTGATTTAGTAAAGTTCAATAAAGAAAGGAACACTGTATGGAAGGCTTATGCCCCTGACCAAATTTGGAACAAATTATACTCAAGTCAATTCGCTGATTCCCTTTGAACGTCATCTAATTTCAGAAAAAATGTTGTGAAAGCTGAATTTGATATGGCTTTTTTCTCTATTGGTTCTTGTCAATGTAATTGGTTTCATAAGAATATTAGTTCAAAATCCAATATGTATATTTTGTATCAGGATTTGATTGATAAAGGGATTATTTATAATTAGTGATTTGCTTAATTCCCCTCACCCTGGTAGCAAGCTTTTTGAAGAATTGATACTTGATTACAATATTAATCCTTGGGATAGGAAGAAATACACTTTTCTTATTAAAAATGCTCCTTGTGATTGGTTGGTCTTCTCAGACCTGAATCATGATGTAATCTTTGATGCCTTTATCAATAAACTTGTGCAAGCTAGGAAAGTTCCCAAATATGCTTATAATGTCATTTTACAGCCATATGTTCTCGAAAAGAGATTAACATTCTGGAAAGAACTTTCTGACCCTAACCCTATCAATTAGGACAAGATTCATATTGATAACTTCAAATGTTTTATAAGCACTCGCATTCGTTCATTTGATTTCAAACTATTTCATAAAGCCTTAGCATTAAATAGCTTTTTATTCAAAGTTAAACGAAAGAATTATCGTAATTGTTCATTTTGCGACAATGAACGACTTACCTACATCTTTTTATTGAATTTGAGTCTTAAAACCCATTTGGGATGATACCATTAAAACTATTTATCAGAAGATTAGTAAACTAGTGAATTTTTCATTTTTTGAAAGAATGTTTGGCTATAAAAAAAATGTTTTTGACTTATTATTTCTTATGCTGATATACTTCATTAATTTATGCAAATTTCAAGGTAAAAATCCCAATTTCCAAGGCTTCAGAACTAACATTGACTATAATAAAGATCTTGAATATCGTAATGCAAAAAAAAAAAAAAAATAACTTTCCTTGCACTTTAAACAAATGGGAGTTTGTTTTATAATGTTTTTAAGGTACCGTACCCTGCCCGGTTTCCGCTCGATAGGCAGTTTTTTTTATAGATAACTTTTCTGAAAATGAATCATAAAGGCGCTAATGTATTTGTTTAAGTTGTTAATGTTTTTGTTTTTTAGCTGTTTTTGTATGCAGTATATTTTGATGATGCATTTCATAATATAGTCCAACTTGAAAGAACACTTTCCGAAATGATCTTGATAAGGAATTCCTCGATTCATTTTTCCATGGCAAGTCAATGTTTGCAAAAGAATGTAGTAATTATGCAAAAGCGGGATGGTGGGGGGGGGGGCGTCGCCTTCACTTGTTTGCCAGCGGAACAACCAAAGAGGGTTGAAAGCTAGTCTCTAATTATTTTGTTGACATTACCGAGAACAAGTATAAATCCCTGCAATTTAGTGGCATGTAAACGAGACCTTGTTTTTTTAACGTGTACTGGTTGCGGATTTAGAGCAAAAGCAACCTTCGAAAAAAATTCTTCTCTAAATTTGGCACCCCTATACTCCCCCCCCCCCCCTATATACACCCTGTACATAATGCTACATATCAAATTTATCCATTCATCTATTTATGTATTCATTCAATATTCATTAATTCATTCATGTTATTGACGAGAGAGATTTATATTATGGATAGAGATGCAAATGTACACCTTTTATTCGCCTTAAAACTCACAACATTTATAATAATCACCCTATCAATGACACTGCTGACAGGCGTATAGGCCCTTGTGAAATTTGATGTTTATACTTCTCTTTCGATAGCTATTCAAAGGTTAATTTCACATGAAACAACGGACTGGGATTTTACTTTCTACCCTTATATATCTATTTATTCACAGACAACTGAGGGAAATTTATGGCAGCTAAAATGACATGGTCCATGTTGGTCATGTTGGTAAACATAGATATCACGCAAACAATTGAAATAGGATAGACAAATAATTATATCCTAAAGTATGGAAGCATTAAGAGAGAAGGATATAAAAGTGAAGAGGAAGACTAATATAAAGATGGGGGAAAGGAGGGGTATAATCGAAGAAAATTGAGAGAATAAAGAAAAAAGACTATAATAAACTCGGTCTATAATATAAAACAAAAACTAATACAGCAATTCTCTGCATGCATCCGTTACTGTATCAGAAACAAGCATGATTTCCCCTACAAAGCCACGACGCTGGATTGAAAGGCGACACAAGCTTCGGTGACATAAAACATAATAAGAACTTTTTGTAAATCTACCTGCCCTACAGATCTTATAAAAGCCGGAAGTAATTATTGTCATCGGGATCACTGTCGAAGAACCGACATTCGAGCATTTTTGTAACATTATTATAGCATTCATATTTAATTTTGTCACACAATTTAACTGCATGGTTATCATATTAAATTACAAATATACTACATCGTTAACATAAATTGTCGGTTGCTCGAACCATGGACCTATATAGACCTCAAACAAACGACCAACGGTCATTGCAACATTCTTCGGGGGGGGGGCGCCAATCCCGGCCTCCCACCTCATTCGCCAATCATATCAGGAAAATTACTCCCTAGACAATCATCCCCAAAAAGTTACCCCTCCCCCGGAAAACTACCCTCCAAGGACAAGTACCCCCTATATAGGACAATGACCCCACCCCCGGACACCCAAGGACATCCGCCCCGCAGACAATTACCCCCCCCCCCCTGTTCATTAGAGGGGAAGTCCAGCTCGATAACAAGTTGGGAAATGTTCGGTGGTAATTTTTTTAGCGGGGGTAGTTGTCCATGGGGGAGATAATTGTCCTGTAGGAGGTAATTTTTCCGGGGGGGGAATTATCCGGGGTAATTGTCCTTGAGGGGGATGTCCTCGGGGGGGGGGCTAGCTTTCCTTTGGGGGTAATTGTACCGCTTTTAATTGGCCGGGAGTGATTGTCAAGGGGGTAATTGACCTAGAACCTTCGCCGATATAATATGCACAGGGCAATAATTACACACACTATGAACATGACAGACAATGAAAGCGGACAAAATATACAGTTCCTCAGGTAGACAAAGGGACATTAGAACAGGTGTCACATGCATATTCACCTGTTCTACACATTTTTACATAATAGCAGTGAAGGGATGTTCCTTTGTTTTCCTGAGGAACTGTATATTTTGTCCGCTTTCATTGTCTGTCATGTTCATAGTGACAGCATATACTCAATTTACACTGAATGTCAATTAATAGTTGTGATCTCAACAACAGATTCATGACCACCTTTAAGTGATTATTTTGTAGACCATACAAGTGGGCCCGCAAATTTCAAGTCTATAATCAATATGACATTGAAAGTTTACATATTGCTCATTAAAAAGTGAAATGTGAGATAATGTGACCATAATATTTTAATTAAATTCTTCCGGCAGATTTCGACAACTGCATATTTGTATTGCCAGTAAAGAGTTTTGTATCCGGTGACCATGATATCTCAGGTATGATCTTCCTTTTACGCACTATTAATAACTTTTATAATATTCTAAGCCGTATGTACATTCATAGTATTCATGTACCTTCATACTCCCGATGGAGTTGCGATTTGATGCAATAAACCGAGTGTGTGAACATGGAATAAAGACACTGAAGTGTGTGCTTTCAAAAAAACAACTGCAGACCTATAAATTGTATTTAAAAAAAACACAAACAGACTCAAAATCCACTGGCAGATTACTTTTTGTCTGTTAGAGCATAAACGACGCACGATACATACTACATACATAATAAAACACACCCCAAAAAATGTGACTTTCACTGGAGATCGAATGGGAATGCGAAGCGTGAGTTGAAATTGACGCTGATACGAAGCATCAGAGCCCAGGTAAGTTTTCATGTGGATTTAGCACCTACATACCATTTTCATATTTACAATTGAGGTCTTCTACAAATATGTACTGCAGTGCGAGACACAATCCGGCTATTGAATTGTATTAGAACAATTTATTAGTAAAAGAAAAATGTTTTCGTTGCTAATTGTAATATCAACAACAAGTGATTTTTTTCTTCTTCTCCAAGACTCCAAATGCTATTCTGGTACGCACACATAGATAATAGTACCTCCAATATAGTGATGCAAGATATCACTGACCTCATCTTACTGAATTCATACCCCCATCCTCATTGTTACATTGTATCGGTTTAGTAGAGGAATCGTGTCGACTGGTTTAAGATCGCCACTTAAAAGGCATAGCTCATTGGTTCGATCCCTGACACAGAGCTGTCTTTTGGCAAGGCATTAATCTACATTTGCCACTCCTTACACATGAGAGACATTGGGACCTGGTAGGATGAAGAAAGCCTTTATCTTAGTAAATTTACATGCCACCACAGTGACCATGATTGAATATAAAGTTAAGTTTGGGGTTTTGCGATTTCAATGAGGAAAAAGAATTGTGTGGGAGCAATTTGATTGATCATGTAGCAAATACGCAATGGTGTATACTGTGAGCTTTTTGAATCATTAAAATGATAAGAAATGGGCTCAGTCTTGCTAGGAGTCACATACACTGTATACAGAAATGTGTAAATGAGTATAATTGGAACACACAAGCATGTTGAATGAAGTGGGATTCACAACCTCAATTTAGCCTATACTTGTCTAATATGAGGCATTTGAAGAGCCACTTTTTCAGGGGAAATTTTTCGATGATACTCTGCCACACAAACATGAAGATAGTGTTTAAAAAAACCTCACAAATTAGTTTACACCTTTTAAAAAAAAAAATTAAACGTTCTCTTTAACCAATTAAGACCGTAGGAAGTTGGAATACATCTTACCTGCACAGTTTGTACCAGTGAACCCAGATACACAGCTGCACGTCATCACAGTACAAGTTCCTCCGTTCAAGCATTCCGGGTCCGAGGAACAAGTACCTATAACGATACATTTATAATTGTTAAAGCTTATTTGAGAATCTGTATTCAAGTTCTTTAAAGACAATGAGGACGACGATAAAGAACATGAACACGATGACTTTAACATTCTATCTAATAAACGAATTGGCTTCAGACATAAACGCTAACAAACACAAGTATTACTTGTGCTTTAAGATAAAGTAGCTCATGCCAATGATAACATTTCACATACCGTCGGGATTTTCAAGGCCTTCGATACTATTACTCATAATATTTTATTGCATACAAATATCCCATTATAGCATTCGAGGGAAGATCTTGAGTGGTTCAGAAATGATCTCACAGACAGAAAACATTCTTTTTTAATTATAATGGTCAAGATTCTTACCAATGATCAATATATTAAGGTGTTCCTTAAAATTCCCTGTTAGTTGATTTGTCATTTTTGTGTGGGTTATATACATAACGTCCACAATTCATCTGAAATACTGTCGTTTATTTTTTTGGCAGACGACTCTACCATTTTAAAATTGAATTTTGAATAATGGAATGATGCTGGATTTCTCTCTCATAATAGCCAATACATTTTTAAAGAATAAACTCTTACGAATTATATATATATATATAAACAACTTGGGGATATTCATAAGTCAATTTTCTATAAATAAGTTACCGCTATTGTTTATACACTAATGCTATGCATTCATACCACACACGCCGAAGTAAATCATTCCCTTTACCACAAACTCTTACAATATTTGCAAAGAAAACTGTTAGCTTTTCATGTCCAATGTATCGGAATGAGCTCCAAACTGAAATCCCTGAATCTATTTCATTATTTGTAAATAAACGGTAATTGAAGTTTTCTTCGAAATGATTATGCATTACAGGCAGAAGCAGCAACGTAATGCTTCTAGTGTGCTAATAATCTCTAACAACCCATTATCCATTTTTGTTCAACTATGTTTATGCCCTTTCTACGAGGGACACATTTATTTTATTCTCTGCGACGAGTTGCGGTGCCCCAGTAGCCTCGGCTCATTGATACTTGTTGGATCGAGTAAGAATAATAGCTTGCCTGATGAAGCGGTAATGGTAGTGTATAGTGTGTGTTCTGACTGCTGGGGTAGTGACTTGTCGCGATCGAGGGAGTTCCGTTTGTCATGTTCGTCATGTGCTCCAGGGCACTCGGAGTGAGAGCTATTAGTGCATTTCACTAATGGTTTATTTGAAACAACAAACGACTGACATCTCGATCCCATCAGTTTAACGCTACTACATTATTTGTATTTGTCTGATGTTTTTGTTTTTGCATTTGTTGCTAAAGCACATAGGTAATGTTGGTTTGTACAGGCAATACAAATTAATTTAAATTGTGTAACTCTGTTACATTATTAGACAGGAAGTGACTCTAACATTGCCCTCTTTTTTATACAAATTATATTACAACGATTGACATTAAAGGGATAGTCCACCCCAGGATTTTCTTTAGCTGACGATATAGACCTAATAATACCATGAAGAATGATACAAGTCTCATTAAAATCCATGATCACATAACGAAGATATATCGACTTTTTTATCGAAAATCAGCCGCCCCCCAAATGCAAATGCGTTACATGGGCATGAATTGTGACGTATGTTGCGAGCTGCCTTCTTATTTCGCAGACATTCACTTTCGCTCGCGGTACACTGTTATCGCACTGACACGACGAATCATGAATGAAAGTGAAAGCGAAAGTGAATGTCTGCGAAATAAGAAGGCAGCTCGCAACATACGTCACAATTTCGATACTATCGGTTATTTTTTGGCGATCGTTTCATGCCCATGTAACGCATTTGCATTTGGGGGGCGGCTGATTTTCGATAAAAAAGTCGATATATCTTCGTTATGTGATCATGGATTTTAATGAGACTTGTATCATTCTTCATGGTATTATTAGGTCTATATCGTCAGCTAAAGAAAATCCTGGGGTGGACTATCCCTTTAATTGCTCGTTCCTTCTATTTCCAATGAAAATTATAA
Source organism: Strongylocentrotus droebachiensis (assembly GCA_035222895.1). Lineage (NCBI taxonomy): Eukaryota > Metazoa > Echinodermata > Echinoidea > Camarodonta > Strongylocentrotidae > Strongylocentrotus > Strongylocentrotus droebachiensis. The sequence goes on from JAVYIG010000111.1 coordinate 580,539, forward strand.
AATTAACTACCCTCGGGGCTTATCAGAATCATAGCTTTCACCATAGGCCCCTCTATATTTCACTCTTCTTCTTTGTTCAGTATTTTAATGTAATGCTTTTGAGAAATTGAATTGAGGTACTCACTTTCTGTTTTGTGTCTGTTAAAATTGATATGACCATTGACTTTGTGAAATCATTGCAAAATAGGTAATATATGTGAAATGCGAAACAATAAACTGAAAATGAAGCTTAAAGGGATTCTTGTTTCAGACCGCAAATGCCTTCAAAGTGCATGGTTATTGCTCTTATCCTTATTTATGACATTTGTATTGCCCTTTTAGAACCTAAAATTGCTGTGAAGGTAATTTTCGACCCAAGAATGTGTGAAATTTAGCCAATATGATCATATCAATTTAGCTCCACTTAGAAAAATACGGTGACCGTTCATTAATTAGATATTGATAATAACAATACATTGGGCCGGCCGGTTACGTATTATAAACAACACGAAAAGCCAACAAAAAGCCAGCATTGGCGTGGCTGGATTAAAACGTATAATAAGGCGCGATCTTTTTTTTCAACGGCTGGCTCAAATTATCGAATATTCGTGGGGCACCACAAATATTAGAAATTGTATCATTTATGGATATTTCAGCCGTCTCTGAACCGATTTTGATCAAACAAAGAGGATTTTATTTAACACTCAGTTTTTCATTATCACACAAAACAAATTATTGTGTGTAATGCCGTTTGCAACAACACGTATCCCTTTAAATTGCTGACAATTTAACAAATCATTACTAAACATTAGATATATATTAATACGTACATATATATATATATATATACAGTTAACATCTTATTTATTCATACCCATTGTAAATTTAATGTGTTGTTTGTGTTGTGTTTTTTTCGTTACGCAAGAATGAAAGGTGGAATGGTTGAATTAGGGTCGTTGTTGAATATTTTTAGATGTACACTGTTGGTCATAATGGTGGAATAATTATTTTTACCCCAATTTATTGAATGATTTTGAATGTTTTATTCCTAATAGATCTAGATAATAGTATGCATTCTCAGATTTTATTGAATGACAATTGGGGAGTGTTTGTTTTGCGTGACTGCTAAAGCATGTGTCTGCTACTTTGCTAATCAAGTAGGGGACCTACGTCCTTAAGTCATAACTGGCAGTAATGGGGATTAATGCCTCATAAAAGGGCACTAATATAGCACATTGACACGGTTTTGATCCTGGGGGCTCACAGTAACGAGGCCATTGCTTAGCCAATGAATCATGACTGTACGCAGCGGGCGCTAGGGTACATCGACGCCCCCACAAAAACATAAAATCAAAGAAAATGCAATAAATTTTCAATAATTCATTGCATTTTGCCCCGACCCCCAACATTACAAAAATCCTCTATGTGGGCATGCCTTGAACCATAATGCATGGCCCTACAGAGGAATTTTTCCTGTCGGGGATTGGGGGAAAATGCAATGAATCATTGATAATTTATTGTATTTTCTTTGTTTATTTTTTGTGTGGGGGCGTCAACGTACCATAGAACGCGGGCGTGGTACAGTCATGATTCATTGGCTAAGCAATGGCCTCGTTACTGTGAGCCCCCAGGATCAAAACCGTGTCGATGTGCTATATTAGTGCCCTTTTATGAGGCATTAATCCCCATTACTGTCAGTTATGACTTAAGGACGTAGGTCCCCTAGCTGATTAGCATAGTAGCACACACATGCTTTAGCAGTCACGCAAAACAAACACTCCCCAATTGTCATTCAATAAAATCTGAGAATGTATACTATTATCCAGATTTATTAGGAATAAAACATCATTCAAAATCATTCAATAAATTGGGTTAAAAATAATTATTCCACCATTATGACCAACAGTGTACATTAAGCTTTGATGTGTTATATTCTCAAAAAAACATGTATTGGAAAAATTAAATTTCACATACTTGAACAATTAAAAACTTGATAATTGTCTGAATCATAATTGTATTAACTATATACATATATATACGGAAAGATGTCACCCTTTAACAAATTCTAAGCGGGTAGCTTATCTCTCTCCCCCCCCCCCCCCCCCCCGCCCACAATCTGTCCGTTTGTGTTTATCTAATATTGCGATCTCAATCCCTAACCACATGGATGCCAAAGATGGCGTGATCCACGAATCAACACACCAATCCTGGCCATCTGTGGTTAGCAGTAAGTGTGGGGGGGGTCGGGTTCGTGATCTTACCTGATACTCTGACTGTTTGAACACCAATTACTATCACAGCAATTGCTGCAACTAGCTTTAGTGTGGGCCACATGCTTGAGGGTGTCCTTCCTGCACCAGAGGCAATTCCACAGGTCCTACAAAAACAGAAAATGGTGTAAACGATGTTATTTACAAGGTGTCATAGTGCTATGGGGTGAGGAGAAACTGGCATATATGGTGTACATTATCTAAAATGAACTGATTTGTCAAAGTTTCCCCACATTTTATTCATCATAAGATTTGAGAAACTGCAATAATTGTATATTAAACTTAAGATTAGGCATCAGCATTAAGGTTGATACCAGTTTAATATTTGTAAAGCGTTTCAGTAAGCAGTCAAGGGTTAACAAAAGCGGTCCTACTCTTCATAGTTAGTGTAAAAAAAAGGATACCCAAATTTGGTAGCTTACGATAGAAATGTCATGATTAATGTAACCTTGTAATATATTTCATGATTAAGAATAATATTCTCTGTGTAATGATTCCTTATTCATTTCCATATTCTGAAACAATTATAGCAAACGAGCCAAGTGAGCGAGCACAAAATTAGAATCTGTTCTGCTTGTTCGTGCAGTTTTGTAGGTTTGCAGCTCATAACGCCATTTTCAATCATTATTAAGCAAAGTCGGGACGAATTGCGTCCCGAGGAGGTTCAATACGGGACGTGGACAAATGGTCGAGATACGGGACAATCCCATAATTGCGGGAAGTGTGTAAAAAATAATCCCTCAACGTGGACCTTACTCGATCGACGACCTGTTACTCAGGTCCGACTGGAACCAGGAGAAGAATTTATCTAGTAGAAAAAGCGATTAAACAGTCTATGTGACAGAGTCGCATGGTCCACCAGGTTAAAGGCAGACAAAATTGCAAGCATTCATAAGAAGACAGCATGTCTGTTATCAATTGCAAAAAGTTTGTCATTCTTCATACGAATAAGTGCAGTCTTAGTAAATATGTGCAACTCATGTGCAGACTGCATAGGATCAAGCAAATCAATGTGGGTGACAAATGTGGATACCTGTTTAGAAACAAACTTTTCAATCAATTTTTCTAGACATTGTATATTAGAAACGGGTCTATAACTACTTAAATCATCTCTGTCCAGAGAAGATTTCGTAATTAACAGAGTAATGTCAGAAGATCATATTGTATGTGGAAACACAATGATAGACAATGGTAGATTCAGAATGCATCACAGTTTTATAAGTAGAACTGACAAATTTCTTCTATAACCAGTCAAGTTTGCACGTGATCGCAAAATCAAGATGTGGAAGGACATTTCAAAATCTTAGATGTTGTAAAGACAATTTTACACACAAGATCAAACTGAGCGAAGATAGAGTCCGGTTTCTACGTATTTAAGGATACACTTGATACATTATGTTAAGTTAGAATATTGCTCTCTATTTCGTCCCTAATCTTATTGAACAAAATCGTCTGTAAGTTCAGAAGAATCTTTACATAATAAAAACATTACTCCTAACATTTAGCAATTCATTCCCAGGCTTATACAGGTCCCTGATGTTACATGACGAAAGTTTGTTTCGATAACAGTCTTCCTTGGCAGAAGCAATAATGTCACAGACATTCCCCAGAGATTCTGTGTCAGCATGTGATTTGTATTGGTATTGGTATTTATTTTTCATATCATAAAATTAAAAACAATACAAAGAAAATACATGTACATAGTAAAATCAATGGTATAGAGAATGGCTGGATAACCCATTCAGCTTTGCTAGTATGACAAAACTGTTCTTCCCTGAGGTCCAGGAATTAAGATATTAATAGTTATTATACAACATACAATACAACATAAAATAATATAATTTGTATACATATAAAACCTAAAACATATTAGAGAAGCATTAACACCCCCCATCCAAAACATGTTCCATTACAGATCAGAGCAAAACTGATTTCTTAAATTTAGATTTTTGCAATTTTTTGTATGCGGTTGGATAGCTTAATAGTTAACGGCAGGTCATTGTACTCCCGTGAGCCTTTATGCACAAACCTTTGGTTTTGGGAGTTTTATATTTCCTTGTGATCGTAGAGAATATGGATAGTTACAGTTTTTAAAAGACTACTCTGAATGAGGAGGAGCCAAATTCGTCAGGAATTTATAGACCATTATATTTAAATGCAATTGTCGTCTTGAATGGAGAGATTTCCACCCTAATTTAACACGAATATCGTTATTTGAAACATGGTTGGAGGACTAATTTTAAAAATGATACGACCGGCCCTGTTTGGTAAGTTTTTGAGACGGTCAGTGTGTTTCTTGCTTGCCGAATCATAAACAATATCTGCATTATCAAAAAGTGGAAGAATAATTTAAATATATACCATCTTCAGATTGGATTCATATATAAGATGTCGAAGACGAGCTGAACAACTTCCAACTTAACGTTTTGTTTTGTTTTAAACTTGGTATCAAGATGCATTCTATATAAGATATTTCACAGTATTACTTTGAAAAATACGTTTACCACATATATTTTCATTTAAGATATTATATTTCGATAACATTGCACCAGTTCCAAATAACATACAAAAGGTTTTGTCAACGTTAATACTGAGTTTATTACGACAAAGCCAGCTATGTATTTTACGTAAATCGAAATTAATATTTTCACCAATATCAATACTTTTATGAGAAAAATATAGCATAGTATTATCTGCATATAGATGCAATTTACAAATTTGTACTTGTTTCACGAAATCATATATATAAATAGTAAATAAAATAAGGTCAAGTATGTACCCTTGAGGAATTCCATAATCTATATCTAAAATATTTCATGTATCATAATCAATACAGGTACACATTTTACAGTTATACAAGTAACTTTCGAACCAAGATAATGTGTCCCTCGAAACACCAATGCTGGAAAGTTAATGGGTTAGAGACGACAGGTTCAAATATAAATGAAAACAAAAGAAGCTCGGATATACAGTTGAAGTCCACTTTATTAATTATATAAGTCAGCCGAAGCTCCAATCGTTACAAACGAAGAGTAATTATTTTAGAAACATTTTAAATATAAGCTGCTTCTCTCAGAGGCTGGGCGGCCCTATTGACAGTAAACTAGCAGCACATCCTAAACATGTTAACGGAATGAAATAAACTGACCACAAAATCCCGCACATGGCATTTAAATACTCCGGCACACGAAGAGGCTTAGATATCACATGATATACCCAGCCAACCAGGAGGACCCTTACGAAGCCAACCAATTACAAGACGGCATATAAAATTACCCTTAGGTCATCCGACCAATTAAGAGAGGAGTTATACCTTTAATTAATTATAACCAATGACAAAGCGTAATAGATAAGAGTGATTTGAACTAGTCACCGACAAAAATGGAAGGAGTCTATTTCTTGTCGCGTCCCCGGAAAAACAGTCTATTGTCTAACTTGTTATCGGAAATGAACACCTGTACATCTTGATACAGGAATTCAATTCCAACGTGCTTATCGAAATGAACACTTTAATCTAATGCAAGAATTCAAAACCAGGGGTTGTTTACCAGTTCCCGGCATACTAATGGAAACTTAATTAATGCTATTTAACTTTGGTGTATACCAAGTCAAACTAATAATCGTACAATTAATCAACCCAGCCCGGCTCTTCTAGGGCTCTAGCGCCCCCTTTAGATCAAATGAGTTGCCCAAATCAGCGTACCAGTACAGTTTGTGAACAAGTATTTGAACGTCCACAGTGTCAAACGCCTTTTTCAGATCGACATACAAAGCACCAATATATAAAGGCCTCCATCCAATGCTTGCAACCAATCATCGGTGACTTTCAATAAAGATGTTACAGTCGAATGCTTTTGCCTGAAAACCTGGTTGCTCGGCGCAGAGTATATTGTTCCCGGCCCCCCCCCCCCCCCCCCCCACTCAGGTTCCGAAATGACCGCATGCGTGTTGCCAAAATGTCCTTTTCGTAACAAAAGAAAAAGGTCGACCCGTATTGACTTTACACACCGGACTTTTGCTGAAAAGGGGGGGTGCTGAAAAAGGCTCGTATACAAAAGAAAAAGGTCGAGCCATATTGACTTTACACACCGGACTTTTGCTGAAAAGGGGGGGGGGGGGGTCGGTTGGAACACGCATATGCGTACCCTAAATAACACTGAGTGGGGGGGGGGGGGGGGGGCCGGGATATTGTTTTCTTTCATATATGATTTCAGATTGCATACTAGTCTTTCCAGAATTTTTGAGACGGATGGCAAAATGGATATGGGTCTAAAATTAGAAGGATCGTCTTCGTTTCCTGATTTAAATAATGGTATCACTTTATCAGTGTTAAATTGGTTAAGATAAACACATTCTAGTAGTGATTTATTAAACAAATATGTTAAAGATGGAATTATAACAGGAGTCGACAACTTCAAAAGCTGTGCAGAGATTCCGTCAATTCCACATGAAGATTTATTTTCAATGGTTTAACTTCTTTCAAAATATTTTTTTCTGATATTACTCCAAAATAACATTCAATTACACTATGACACTCTTGATCAAAAACAGATACATGTGTGGTTGGAATTGTAGATGCTAAAAGTATTCCAACGTTCGGAAAGTATTCATTAAAATGTTCACTTTATTCAAACAATTTTTCTTCATCGGTTTGAAAAATTTGTTTTGTATAATAATATAATTACAAGGTAATAAGGATTTTTAACACCTTCCAGGTGCTTCCAGCATTTACTTTCAATTTTAATAATTGTTTAGAGTAATATTTCTTCTTTCTTTTCCTAATCTCAAAATTAAGTTTGTTTCTTAATTTTTCTGTATTCTTTCATCTTTTTCTCATCTTTATTTTTTTCCAAGTTTTTTGTTTTAATTTATCCCTTTCTCTGATCAATTTAAACATATCTGAATTCATCGATGGGGACTTCTTATTCCTAATTGTCTTGCTTCTGATAGGCATATGGTGATAACAACATCCATAAGAAAACTTTTCCACTTTTTGACTGCTTCACTGACACAGGTACAATCAAGGATTTCATGCCATGGCTGATTACCTAAATTTTCTTAACAGGGTTCTATATTAATACTAGATAATTTTTGATAATTAATTACTCGGGAGGAGTTTTTATTTTTCGACTTTCATATTAAATAACTCAAAGAATGATCAATCATTCCAACATGTATAACACCGTGTGTTTTTATTTTCTCAGTTGAGTTTGTTAACATATGATCAATGAGTGTCATTGAGTTGGCTGTAATCCTATTATAATATGTTTTGTTAATCTCTTGCAGTGGATATAAGTTATGTGTTTCATCCAGACGTTTTAAATCAGAGGACCCTGTTATTTTGAATAAATCACAATTTGTGTCCCCCATAACAATAAAGTAGGCCTAATTAAAATTATCAAGGAATGATAATGAATTTTTCATACTGTTGAAATAATTGAACATTGCTATTTGGCGGTCTATACCAAATAAGAAATATCATTGGATTTGAAAATGTCGGTCTAATCAGAAGTGGTATAAATTCTAAGAATTTGATACGTCATATTTGATAACTTAAAAATACAACGAACTATGTATATACACGGCCACCCACTCCACTACCGTACCTGTTTTTATCTTTACGAATAAGGTTAAAATGGTCGATATCAAGTTCAGTGTCGAAAACAGATTCATCCAAAACAGTTTCATTTAATGCTAGAATATGAATTTCATTACTCTGTACAAAATGATATGATTTCATCTTCATTACGGACAAGGCTACGAATATTTAGATGTGCAAATTTGAGGCCTTCGCTTTTCAAACAAGCAATAATGAAAGATTTGTTGCTTCCATCAAACGTTTGGGAATACAGTCATTCGTATCACCTTGAACATCAATAATACAGTCATAGTTAAGATCAGGAAAGGGTAAGTATCTAAAAGAAAAAGACATTTCGAACTTGTCCAATTAAAGAACTGTTGGGCTGGATCATCATGCGATTTAATACCAATAACAGTACAACTTATGTGGACCCATTTATAGCAATTTGTATATTGTTTTGCCCTTCGTTTTTTTTTTAAACAGTTTAAAATATTTAAATAATATAAGAATAAATATAAGATTGAATACAAGAATGCATCAACACATGCATATATAATACACTAGAATACTACTCACCAAAACCTAATCATGTATGATACGTCAATGAGAAGCTTGTTTTTGAAAATAAATCAAAATGATCAGAAGTTTAGTAAGTACAGCGGACTTGATATTATATGTTAATTGCTTACTCAACTTGAAAGCGTGATAAGCATCTGCCTTCTGACTTATGCTAAGTGGAGTGTTTTACACCACACTCGTGGCATGAGCTACATCAAGGACATGCCTATTTTTGTGATTCTACATCGAATTCACTTCTCTACGTAGACGACAGTGTCTTTCAAAATTGATTGAAGAAAGGGATCCAGTGAACAATTATCAACATGTCTTTTACATGCTTATATTTAATGCTTTTGATTCAATGACTTAAAAATTACAAGTTGTTGTATTTATTTTACATATGTATGTATAGCGCCATGACGTTATGCTTGATATGAAGGCACCATTATTAATATAAATATCATTATCATCAGTATTATGTGTTGGTTGAATGGCAGATAGTCACTTGTATTTACATTAAGGTAAAACGGGAAACATTTTATAAGTTCATTTCAAGAACCTAGGATACATAAATAAAAATTAAAAATTACCAAGAAATTAATCAGTGTCATATCTAACAAAATGGATTTAACCAGTAATCTCATCTTTAATGTTACTATAAACAAAATAATATGCATACTTACAATTTTTCTAAAGAGTTTAATTTAAATACATGAACTTGAATTCAAGGTTTCTGGTATGTTTCACTTTAATACAACATTTATTTGAAAATGGTGTGCATCAAAAGACCGTTTCATTAGCATTTCAAGAAATAGTCAGTTAAACGTTGTTTATTCCAAAAGACACGGACAAATCAGGAATTATTTTCATTCAATGAAATCTAATTTCCGAACTCTCTTTCAGAACATGTAAAGTTTGTGAAACTTCACTGTCATTTGAATTGAAACTATATCTAGAAAAATGTCCCTCCCCTTCATACACTGCCGAATTTTCCTCTTCATGAGGCTAATTTAGGTCTCTCTAAATCTGGTGCTAGCAGATTTTCACCATCGCCATCGCAAACAATTTTTGAAAAAAAGTCAGACCAGGCTTAAACTTTAACTAGGTGCAGTCTAAATGGTGTAGAAAGTTAAAACCCGACTTTGACTAAGAGCCGATGTTAAACCAGACTGCACTGGTGACTGATTCATAAAACGCAGGTTTGAAGGGTTGATTGGGGGGTTACACTCAAACAGTGGTTTATTTTAAAGTTCAAAATGGTAATGGACCTATGTAAACGAGATTCGTCAAAACCTTGTCATGAAATCAATTAAACGTAATTTAGTATATGAACTGATTTTTTAAGAGTTGGTTTACTATTATATATTAGTACATACAACATAGTATACCTTGCACTTTTTGTATTTATATGTTGAGGTTGTTAAGGGAGAATTTTCTTGCACCAGAAGGCTAACCTGACTAAATAAGACTTATGGAAAACATATATCATAATAGATAGACACTCTTTACTTTATAATATAAAATAGGGCCGCTGTACTCTAAACGTACAGCGACGTTTATCAAGCAGGGAACGTGTCTTACCTTGTCGAGAAGTCCAATTTATGAAAACGCTCAGTTCGTCACAAAATTTAGTATAATCAAGAGATGCAAAGAAAATAAGTCCAAGCCCGACGAATGCAGACCATAAACTAAAATTTATGAGCTATCCAGTTTACCTTAGTTCAAAGCGCACCCATCGTTTGGCGACTCAGAACCAATGTTGGAGGGGGAGGGGGGAGGCTACCAAAGCAGACGAACGTTTGATTGGACGAATCGGCGAAGCTTCCAACCAATCATCTCGAACGTGGGTATGAAGCTCATGCGCAGACTGTGTTATATAGGACCAGTAATCTGGACGAAGAGGAAACACTGTTTATTTTTTCACATATTTTATTCTTTCATTTTAACATCAGAAAACATGTTCAAAATACAAGTACATTGTAGAAGGTTGTTTGGTTCATTTGTTTTACCTGACTGCTGAGAAAGCATGTGTAAGCTTGCAAGTAAGCCGAATTATGTAGAATCTTAAGCATCAAGAAGCGAATCATGAGAGGTAGTAGATTAAGTGAAAGAGCGAGACAGCTAGAGAGAGAGAGAGAGAGAGAGAAAGAGAGAGAGACAACAAAAGACAATAACAATTAAAACGTAGGGGGGATTACCATCGATCCCTTTTATACAGTTTGAAAGCTGGGTTTCTTTTCTGGTGAACTGGGGTAGGTGATTGAATAGCAGAGATGCGATATAACATTCCCACCGAATGGCTATTAATTGTTATTTTTTTAAAACTTTGTTTTCCCTTCCACAGGGTTCTTTATTTTTTTTTTAAATCCATCATATACAGTATATCCATATATTGTATAGAAATGGTCGGTTTGGATTCGGAGTGAATAGCTCCGTCTTATGTAAACATGTTCGAAGTTGTTATGTTTCAGATGTGAATTCTTTGGCCTGCACTTAGATAAATAGAGGATACTACAAAAGAAAAATAACATAACCTTAAAAATAAACCTTTATTTTCATGAAATGGTGTAAAAAAAAACAAAAAAACGCACAACGCCCAACCTAGTATATTCACATTGAAAGGGAAACAAATCAATGCTTAAAATGAGAAAGGCCTTGATTCGCTGACGTAAACAGGTTGACCCTCATTTGGGGTCACACACAATTTTGATAGTTCAATATCAACATTATTGAAATTAAACTAAACTTCTGCTATTAGCTGCACGATTTTGTTATGTAAGCTGTAAATTTGGTTTTTTTAAAGAAGAGGACATTAGATTTGAAAAGAGTGTTTGTATCCAATAAAGAGGCCAGCTTGGTAGAATAACACAAGATTTCATTCTATAAGACAAAATACTTAGAATATGAAAATATGATATCATTTAACATGGATACTCTTATCTTGATACTGCTCTTCAGCAAGGTACATGAATTTACCATACACTGTTGCACCTTAAGTAGGAGTAACCTTTCTCTTTTCAGGAAATTATCTTGACAAACTGGTCTATGACTCTTTATATTGGAAAAGATAAAACTTTATATATCAAGAATAAATCTTCTTTTTTGGGGGGCAACAGTATATTATTACTTCACCATTGCTGCTTGGTACCCATGAAATAGACTTAGTTCGAGCGGCACAACAAAATCATCGAGACAACGGCAGCGTTTCATGAAACGGTCACGAGTACAAATTCGATGACATCCCATTGAAACATGTAAATGTATATGCAAATCAGCATGTGTATAATGGGATGTCGGTGAACTTATACTTTTAAGGGTTTTTATCAAACGATGCCAAGTATGGAATTTCAGACCTCTCACCCGGGACGTCAGAGCGTATTCCAAAGTTTGATTACCTACAAAAGGGCACTTTTATGAGAAAAAAGGGGCATCGACAGGGTAAAAATGGATTACAAATATACCACTTTAGACATTGGTTTGTACACTACATTGTGATGTTGTTGTTGTTGTTGGGTAATTGTTTATTGGCGTTCATTCAATGCTGAATATATACGCCATAATTATTTTTAATTTTATAAGGAAAATCAGTTATAAATAAGAAAACTGAGGATAAAGATTTGTAATGATATAATTAAAAAGTAACGCAATTTTTTAGGAGTCTCTGGATGGTTTGCAACTTCGTGTTTCTGCTTTTTTTTTAAAGTTTAATCTGGTCAGCCCGGTTTCGATGGCATGGAAAACTAGCTTTGCCCGATGTGAAACAGGCTTCTCGGCTACTCGGCGTGCGTGCGCAGATGACATTATGAGGGATGATTTCAATATTTGATTTTCTCTTACATGGTCCAAGATACTGGTTAAAGAAAAGGTGGAGTTTTGGGAAGAGGTGAAAAATAATTTTTGAGCGTTATCATTGTATTATGCAAGTGTGAAGAACATCAGATAAAATATGTTCTCTGAAAAGCATGGCTCTTCAAATGCCTTAATATTCTAAATATGGCATGTAACATCATACAAATCGGGACGGATTTTTATGCCGCATATTCGTGTAGTCCCATATACATCTGTCTGTGTACAGTGCTTGTAACTTTACCAAGACGAGGTCAAATTTCTTATCATTTTGATTATTCCAGAACCTTACAGTACACACCAATACTTATATGCTATACAGTGTGAGTCCCAAAAAAAGTTTACACCTAGAAAATTGCTAATTATTTTATAAATCATCTATGAGTAGTACATTATTATACATCTTAAGAAAGAGTGTATGTAATTCCAACGACTGACATAAGTAGATAGGATTAACAGTCCAGTCACAACACAGAGACAGATCCAAAACTTGTTTCGTGTCTTTATTATATTTATTTAACCACGGTTTAAACACCTGCTATCAGCCATAAGGCTGTTTTTCAGCAGTTCCGTTAAAAACATTTACACAATATACATAAAATAAAATGAAAATAGTTCATGATACAAATTAAAATAACATGAATTTAAAAAAAATTGTAAATAACTTTTAATAACAATGACACTTAAACATCAAAGATTAGGAAGGAAAAGAAAAAGAAACAATTATGACAAATCTTAAGCAACAAGAAACGAATCATGAGAGGTAGATTAAGTGAAGGAGAGAGACAGCTAGAGAGAGAGAGAGACAACAAAAGACAATAACAATTAAAACGTAGGGGGGTACCATCGATCCCCTTTATACAGTTTGAAAGCTGAGTTTCTTTTCTGGTGAACTGGGGTAGGTGATTGAATAGCAGAGATGCGATATAACATTCCCACCGAATGGCTATTAATTTATTTTATTCTTTTAACTTTTTTTTCCCTCCCACAGGGTTCCTTATTTTCAAAAAAAATCCAATATAGAAATGGTCGGTTTGGATTCGGAGTGAATAGCTCCGTCTTATGTAAACATGTTCGAGGTTTTTTTTTTTTTCAGATGTGAATTCTTTGGCTTGCCCGTAGATAAATAGAGGATACTACAAAAGAAAAATAACATAACCTTAAAAATAAACCTTTATTTTCATGAAATGGTGTAAAACCCCAAATGCACAACGCCCAACCTAGTTTGTTCACGTTGAAAGAGAAACAAATCAGTGCTAAAAATGACAAAGTCCTTGATTCGCTGACGTACACAGGTTGACCCTCATTTGGGGTCACACACAATTTTGATAGTTAAATATCAACATTATTGAAATTAAACTAAACTTCTGCTATTAGCTGCACGACTTTGTTATGTAAGCTGTAAATTTGTTTTTTATAGAAAAGGACATTAGATTTGAAAAGAGTGTTTGTATCCAATAAAGAGTCCAGCTAGGTAGGATAACACAAGATATCATTCTATAAGACAAAATACTTAGAATATGAAAATATGATCTCATTTAACATGGATACTCTTATCTTAATACTGCTCTTCAGCAAAGTAAATTAATTTACTATACACTATTGCACCTTAAGTTGGAGTAACTTTTCTTTTTTCAGGAAATTATCTCGACAAACTGGTCTATGACTCTTCATATTGGAAAAGATACAACTTTATATATCAAGAATAAATCTTCTTTTTTGGGGGGCAACAGTATATAATTACCTCACCACTGCTGCTTGGTACCCATGAAATAGACTTAGTTCGAGGGGCACAAAATAATGTGGACGGAACTCCCGATTTCAAGATGTAAGCACCGACTAAGAATGGAAACAACGGCAGCGTTTCATGAAACGGTCACTAGTACAAATTCGATGACATCCCATTGAAACATGTAAATGTATATGCAAATCAACACGTGTATAATGGGATGTCGGTGAACTTATACTTGTTTTTATCATACGATGCCAAGTATGGAATTTCAGACCTCTCACCAGGGACGTCAGAGCGTATTCCAAAGTCGGATTACCTACAAAAAGGGCACTTTTATGAGAAAAAAAGGGGCACCGACAAGGGAAAAATCGATTATAAATATACCACTTTAGACATTGGTTTATACACTACATTGTGATTACATTATGAGGGATGATTTCAATGTTTGTTTTTCTCTTACATGGTCCAAGATACTGGTTAAAGAAAAGGTGGAGTTTTGGGAAGAGGTGAAAAATAATTTTTGAGCGTTATCATTGTATTATGCAAGTGTAGAAGAACATCAGATAAAAAATCTTCCCTGAAAAGCATGGCTCTTCAAATGCCTTAAAATTCTAAATATGGCATTTAAAATCATACAAATCGGGACGGATTTTTATGCCGCATGTTCGTGTAGTCCCCAGGCGCGGATCCAGGATTTCTTAGGGGGGCCCAAATTTGAAATTATGCGATCCAAATATTGGTACGTAATGGTGACACCGCGGCAGTGGCAAAAACGTTAGAGGGGTAGTCCAAAAAAAATCCCCATCAACCCACTCTTACATGCAGGCCCCGCTGAACGTTTCGCGGCGGGGTTCAGGGGACGAAGCTATCAGAAGCTCAGGGGTTTTGGTCAATACATTACGGTCAGATGAGCATACTTTGATACCTTATTTGTGACACTATGGCAGGACACAAATTGGTGTTGGGTCCAGGGGACAGAGCCCCCAGAAGCTCAGGGGTTTTATACATTAAATTATCGTCAGATGAGCATATTTTTATACCTTATTTGTGACACTGGCAGGACACAAATTGGTGTTGGGTCCAGGGGGCAGAGCCCCAGAAGCTCAAGTGTGTTAGGGTGATCTGGAAGACTACGTAAAACTAGTTTGATTTAATTTTTAATCTGTTTCTACTTTGATTATTTGAATTTAAACGAATTAAAGTTATATTTCTTAAATTCTATTATAAACGACTGATGTGGAAGACTAGTCAACGCACCCTTTCGGCCAAACCGGGGGGGGGCCTTTGGACTAATGGTCGCGTTCAAGTCAACGCGACGCGACGCTACCCTACCCACCCTTTCGGCATAAGCCTTGAAGAAGCATTTTCCTCATTGCTTTTGGTACCCTGTTAAAGGGATCCGGTAACTTTGTCTCAGATTCTGAAACAAAATTCTGGATTTAGCTCATGATGCAATGATAATTATAAACCTTTAGGTCAGTCAGGAACTCCATGACTTTTACAAGCCGATCGCCTGCCTGATTATCAAGATATTTATGATTGGAATTACAAATTTTGAAAACCGTTCGCCTGACGGTTTTCATAACACTACAGTCTATTGGGGAAAACGAGTATGGTAAAACCGGTCACTCAAAGATTTTTACTTTTTTGAGGCACTTCTTGATCATTTTGAAGCGCAATTTTTTTAGGACTTCAATATTACACCATATCACAGACACTGATAACACGTAGGGCCGTGTATCGCAGATTTAACATTGTTACACGATCCCTTTAATGTAAGAATATATACTCGTTTACTCATTTCGTCGCCGTTTTCACGAACCGGCACAGCCCAACGCGCAACGAAATAAGTACATTCTGAGAAAAACGCGTTTTACGTTTAGCCCGTTTTGAATTCGCCAGAAACATGCCTTATGTCAAATTTTATATCACAAAATACATATCAATGAAAGGAAAATATTCTGTATTTTCTATACATTCCATTTGTTAAGCATAATGACAATTACTATTAATATTACGAAGCTTTGGACTCTCGTGCCGGTTCGTGAAAATATTATTTTGCTGTTTACGTAGCAAAAATATTTTCACGAACCGGCACAAGCCACTGTGTCGTTTTTCCTATGTAACTTTACGCGCAAGACAAAAGCGCTCGCGCTGTCTTAGCGCGTATTTTATTTTCACGAACCGGCACAACCGCCTGTGTCGCGTCGTCTAGGTCTTGTAAGCGCAAAGATATTTTCACGAACCGGCACAGCCCATTGACTTATAACGGCGCGTGCCGGTTCGTGAAAATATGAATCGTGCTTTTTGGCTCGTGTGTCGTTTTTGTCATTTGTGTAACCATGGATATCTCAAAAACTAAAGCGTTTTGGATGCTGAAATTTGGTGAAATGAAAGATTGTTGATAACTTATGCTAAAAATGCAAAAAAAATAAAAACTTCATTTTGAAGGGATTTCGGTGGCTTGTGCCGGTTCGTGAAAACGGCGACGATTTAATGCATACCTTTAGGACCCTTTTTTAGACAAAAGATGGTCTTGACAACTATAAACTTGCTAAAGGCTTTCTCCGACATACCAACTTCTATCTATAGAGATGCTTTATTCATAGCAGGTGAATGGAATTGTTGGTAACCAGTGATTCTGGAGAGAAACATAAATAAATTGATAAACATTAGTAAACAGGTCTAGCAGCTATAAAGATACAGTTGATTTCTAGTCACGCAATTGCATTGCGTATGAAACGTTGTGGAATCTATCAGAGACATTTGATCATGTAGCATATAAGTACTGGTGTGTACTGCATGGTTCTCGAGTCACCAAAATGATAAGAAATTTGGCCCAGTCTTGGTAAAGTAACAAGCACTGTACACATAAATATGTACATGGGAACCAGCATGTGGCATTGAAATCGGGCTTATTTTTTAAGCCGTTACTTGTCATATCTAGAATATGAAGGCATTTGAAGTGCCATGCTTTTCAGGAAACATTTTTTCGCTGATGTTTTTCCACACTTGCAGAATAATAATGATAACACTCACAAATGATTTTTCACGTCTCCCCAGAACTCAACCTTCTCTTTAATAATGCACACTTCTTGTTATTAGGAAGCTACAAATGTCATTTTATAAACAAACATTGCTATTGTCGAAAAGCTTGGGCACATCCTCGATTTTGACTCAATTATTTTGATTAGTGAGGCACAGTTCCCCCCCCCCCCCATCCCCACTTTTTCAACTACGCCAAAAGTACCCCTTTCTACTATGAAAAGGGTCCCCTTTAACTTCAGATAAGTGACTCGTTTTCTTTCAAATAGGTTCCCGTTCGACATTCTTATAAGTGCAGCTTTGCATCTTTGATAGGTGCCCCTTTTATTTTGACACGTGCCACTTTTCCTTCTGATAAGCGGCCCTCAAAAGCGCCTCATCAAAATGTAATGGGTGGCCCTTTAAATGCCTCAAATGCCCCTGTTCCTTTATTTTGTTTCGCCTTTTAAATTTTCTTAAGTGCCGTTTTTCATCGCTGGAGAAGTGCCCCTTTTCACCCCTATTAATGGCCTTTTTTTTTACTTTGACACGCGCCTTTTTCCCTTTGTAATAAGTGCCCTCTTTTCTTCTGATGAATGGTCATTTTGCTCTTTTTTTTATAAGAGCCCCTTCCCATTTACCTAATTTTTTTTCTTTAATTCTCTCAAAGCTCACTCGCTACGCTTGTTAGCATAGATAGTTAATGTACTCATGATTCTTACTAAATGTTTTTTCATTATTTCATGATTAGATTGTACTTAAAAACCCATCAGGATCAGCTTTTTTCTCTCGCATATATCACACCCAACTGCTAAGTATGATGTTTAAAGATAAAGTTGAGTTCTGTTCATGCGATTGCATTGTGAAAGAAACGGTGTGGAATCGATTATAAAAGGCTGAGCATCTATACTGTATAGCATATAAGTATTGGTGTGTACTGCAAGGTTCTGGAATGATCAAAATGATAAGAAATATGGCCTCGTCTTGGTGAAGTACACAGAATGATGCATATGGGACTACCAGTGGTGGATCCAGGGGGGGGGGGGGAGAAAAGCAACAAAAAAAGAAAGCACAAACAAACAAAATCCTCCCCCCCCCCCCTCTCCCCCCCCCCCCCCCCTAGGGCCCTAAGGCGGACGGCTGGATGCTAATCTGACGGTAATTTAATGCTTAAAACCCCTGAGCTACTGGGGTCTCGGCGCCCCGGACCTCACGCCAATTAGTATCCTGCCAGTGTCACAAATAAGGTATCAAAATATCAAAGTATCAGTCATAATAACATGATAAATAGGTCTTGAACAACACAGTTAAAGGATTTAACATATTGCCCTCCTACATTTTTTTTTCACCATTAAAAAGGAATTAACCTCTCGACTATGAAAATAATGCCAAATAATATCGTCCTGCAAGTACAATACAGAGGCCCTACTCCGACATATTTACGACTTCTTCGCCACGGAAGCTCCCATTTCGTCGAAGTTTCCCTTCAAATTCTCCGGATTATATGCAATAGACGTCAAACATGGTGTACTGCCAAGTGTTTGGTTGTAATAATTGTTCCTAGAAAACCAAGGCAAAAACCGGTTTCATCGGTGTCCAGACCAATACAATTGCAGTGGAATATTCAAGCTATAGGTGGCAGCTCTGAAGGTGAAGACATTTTTGGACAAGAAGTACAAATGGCTGTGATCTGAATCATATACAAATTATGTTTATTCACACATTATAGGAGGGCTTTACATGGCAGAGCTGCGAGTGGGGGCGGACGTGTTTCTGCTGAGCTCCCTTGTTTCTCGTATTTTTTTCCGTTTTGGTGTTTGTTTCTATGCTGTGATTGGTACTAAAGTGATGATCTGGACGCGTACAATCCATTTCTAGGATGAGTCTTTTGATTTAGCTTTTTGATTTTCATATATTTGGTGATTTAGTGATCAAATTTTGTTTTTTTTTATAGTGAAGGAAGTCAAAATTGCAGTTTTTTTTGCTGCGCGTAGTGCTAAACACCTGTTGTCAGTGACAACATATTGCGCACTCTGTTATTTGTTTTATTACTTATTTGTTTTTAATTGCGCATAATTTATACACCTGCGCCAGCGCCTTTCATTTGAAGTACGCGCAGAGGAATTATCCTTTATTACAATAGGCGGTGTCACACAGAGGCCAAAAATCCGGATTTTAGTTATCCGGTTTTTAATTATCCTCTTTTTGGCTGTCTGACATCAATTATCCCTTCAAAAAACCCTTCAAAAAACCTCATATGAAGCAAGATAATTCTCTCTTGAAAGGATTTTTCAAGGGTTTTTTGAAGGGATTTTTCTGTCTGACACCAATGTTGAAATAATCCCTTTTAATAAGCATTGTGACATCATACGTTGAAATGCGCGCATTTAAACGCGTGATGTCACAATGCTTATCTACCCAAACGGCGCGTTTACTTTCGATTGAACGTGTGATGTCACAATGCTTATCTACCTAAACGGCGCATACTTTCGATTGAACGTGTAATGTCACAATGCGTATCTACCTAAACGGCGCGTGCGCAATGGCCCATCAAAAATCCGGATTTTAGTTATCCGGATTATTCGTAGCCTGTCTGTCACCGACTCAAATGAAAAAACTAGATTTCTAAAATCTGGTTTATTCAAGATGGGTCGGGATTTTTCTGTGTGACACCGCCTAATATGAACATTTTATGTTACTATTAATATGAAATAATATGAATAATAAATAAATAAATAAATGAATAATAATAATAATAATAATAAATAATTATATTACTGGATTTGTAAAGATATATATTACGCTTTGTACTGTTGGGTGTGTTTGAGTGCTGATAATATTATTATAGTTCACAATTTGGTGTTTATTCAATTATTGTTTTTATATTTTCCTGTTTTACGTGATTAACTTAATCATAATTTGTTCTTGAATCGATTGGGTGAGTGGTACATACGCGGTATTATTTTATTTTACTTTTAGGCTCTGTATAAGCTTGGCTTGTTAGAGCTCTTGTGAGTAGTGTGCCGCGGGGTTTCATATCCTTAAACTGCTGGCGAACAGAGCAACAAGACCAAGCTCTGTAATTGTTAGGTTTCTCCAATGGTAGGTTTGTCCAATAATGCCGAGTTTGTGCCACGGAACTTAGTCGGACATTTCGATTATATTCTTTTTATGTCAGATCAAATCAATTGATTCATAATATATTATAATCAGTTACTCAATTTATTATTCAAATTAGTTTGATATCGTAAGGTAATTCGATCTGCCCTTAATAATTTCCTTTATATTCTTAATATTCTTGCACTTATTTCGAGAGAAAAATCTTTGTTTTTTTACTATAATCAGTGTTTTTATCACAGCACTGAATAGACATAATCAATAAAGTAAGGTAATATTTTGTTGGTTCAATTAGTACTCTTATCATAAGAGTAATTGTAATCGCCTGATTCTTTTAATAATTGTTAATTGGTTTTGCCATGCTTAGTTGTAACCACTGCCCTGTGGTTCAGGTTTTCTTTAGAATCTAATTAAGGCTAAGGGAGCAAACCCTAACAGAAAACCATGCCACCGTGACAGCATTGAGGGCGATTGACGATACGGAACTCCCGACATCCTTCGACCAGTCACTGCAGGGTCTAGTGGTTCACACCCGTCCTGGTTTGTCCTCGCCGGTGTGAAACTGCCACCAGTTCCCCGAGAGAGTGCCGGTAGTAACTTGCAAGAGCTACCGGTACTTATCCACCTTTGCAAGCAGCCTTCATTATGCGCAACAGTATGAAACTTCATACCGGTTCGGTCGTCTTCCGGGTTAACAAGGACCGCGCTGTTAGATCAGGACTTCCGTCGACAGTGCCAAGTATGCTAGGAAGCAAACAACAACAACAAAAAGATGACACCAGCGGAATAACTACAATGACGTTTGGACAGTGGAATGTCAGGACACTCCTCGATCGGGAAGGAACTGGCAGGCCAGAGAGAAGGACTGCCCTTGTAGCCATGGAGCTGGAGAAGTACAAAATTGACATTGCTGCTCTGAGTGAAACACGTTTCTCCGAGTCAGGTAGGCTTGATGACATGGGCTACACATTCTTCTGGAGCGGCAAGCCGGACGGGGTACGACGAGAGGCTGGAGTGGGATTCGCCATCAGAAAAGAGATCTTAGCGAAGCTCACAGAAATGCCTAAAGCGGTGAATGATAGAATTATGACAATGACAGTACCACTGATGAAGAAGGGAAATGCTACTCTCATCAGTGTATACGCACCAACCATGACGAGTCCGGATGAAACAAAGGAGAACTTCTACAATCAGCTTAGACGAACGTTGCGGGACACCCCCCGGACTGACAAGCTGATATTGATGGGAGACTTCAATGCCCGGGTAGGACGAGACTATGAGAAATGGCAGTCGGTGTTAGGCAGGCACGGAATCGGTAAATGCAACACCAATGGTGAGCTACTTCTAGCGCTGTGCTCTGAGTTCGAACTCCTACTGACAAACACCGTGTTCAAGCAGAGGGAAGAACACAAAACCACCTGGATGCACCCTCGCTCTAAGCATTGGCACCTGATTGATTACATCATAACAAGACAACGAGACAGAATGGATGTTCACAGCACAAGAACTATGCGTGGAGCTAACTGCTTGACCGATCACCAGCTACTAAGATCAAAGATTGCATTTGCTTTACGTTCAAAGCGTAGGAAGCAAGGAGCTACTAAACTTGCAAAGCTGAACACAGACCGGCTACACGTCAACACACAACGGCTAAAGCTAGAGCAAGATATGGAGAAGGCTCTGGCGACTTGGGTAGTGCAAGAGGGAATGACAGTTGATCAGACCTGGGCATCACTCAGCAAAGTAGTATATGACACAGCGAGCAACACCCTCGGTAAACCAGAGCGAAAACACCAGGACTGGTTTGACCCAGAAGACTCTGAGCTTCTGATACTCATGAAGAAAAGGAATGAAACACACCAACGTGTATTACAGACTAGAAGCACCAGGTCCACCACCACCGCGTACAAGGAAGCCTGCAGACACTTGCAGAGGTACACACGGAAAATGAAAACCACTTGGTGGGAGAAAAAGGCAGAGGACCTGCAGCGCTCCGCAGACAATAATGACATGAAGTCCTTCTACACTGGACTGAAAGAAGTCTGGGGCCCCCAGACTAGGAGTACAGTTCATCTCAAGTCCCTGGACGGTAACACAACCTTTTCAGACAACAAAAGGGTGCTTGAACGATGGTCGCAGCATTTTGAGACACTACTCAACCAGCCAAGAGATATCGAGCCTGCAGCGCGTGATAGGATCAACCAGCGACCTGTAGTTACTGCACTCGATGATATTCCAACACGAAAAGAGCTAAACCTGGCAATTGCCTCCTTGGGTGATGGCAAGGCACCCGGAGTGGATGGGATACCAAGCGAGATATGGAAGCACGGAGGAGCCACACTAACCAACAGTTTACTAATGCTGATACAACAAGCATGGGCAGAAGGCTCCGTACCTCAGGAATGGAAGGATGCTAATATTGTCGCCATCTTCAAAAAAGGAGATAGAACTCAATGTGGAAACTACAGAGGAATATCGCTATTGTCAATAGCAGGGAAAGTTTTTGCCAGGATCCTTCTGAACAGACTGAATGCCCACATAGCACCAGATATATTGCCGGAGACGCAATGCGGATTTAGGAACAACCGCAGCACAGTAGATATGATCTTCTGCCTCAGACAACTACAGGAGAAGTGCATTGAGCATAACCGATCCCTCTATGTGGTTTTTGTCGATTTCACGAAAGCCTTTGACACTGTTGGTAGGACAGGTCTTTGGGAACTACTACGAAAGTATGGATGTCCCGAGAAGTTCACCGGAATGGTAGAGTCCTTACATACGGGTATGATGGCTAAAGTCAAGGAAGCAGGCGAAACATCCCATAGCTTCCCTGTAAGTAACGGTGTAAAACAAGGATGTGTGTTGGCCCCTACGCTGTTCTCCATCTTTCTCTCGGCGATGCTGGAGGAGGCCTTTGCGGACTTTGAGGAAGGCGTTTACATACAATCACGTCAAGACGCCGACCTATTCAATGTCGCACACTTCAAAGCTAAGACGAAGTCTACACAGATTCTCGTGAGGGAACTCCTCTTTGCAGATGACAGTGCTCTTGTTTCTCATACACCAGAGCAGATGCAACATGTTATAGATGTATTTTCATCAGCATCAAAGAAGTTCGGTCTACAAATAAACATCAAAAAGACTGAAGTACTATTCCAACCAGGTACAGACCACCGAGAGGAGGAGGAGATCCTAGTGGATGGGACAGCCCTAAACCAGGTAGATGACTTCACTTACCTCGGCAGCACTATATCCAAAGACGGACGCATCGACTCTGAGCTGGTGAAAAGAATGTCAAAGGCCAGCAGTGCCTTTGGAAGACTGCGAACCAGGCTATGGAACAACCATCATGTCTCAACAAGAGTGAAGTGCAAAATCTACAGGGCTATCGTCCTATCCACTCTCTTATACGGTGCGGAAAGCTGGACTCTCTACAAAAGTCAAGTAAAGAAACTTCACGCGTTCATGATGAGACACCTTCGAGCAATCATGAGAATCAGTTGGAAGGACAAGGTGACCAACAAAGAGGTACTAGAGCGAGCAAACCTTCCTTCTATGGAGGACCTGCTCATCAGGAAGAACCTACGATGGACAGGCCATGTCATCAGGATGCCCTCTGAGAGGTTACCAAAGCAAGTACTATTCTCGCAACTACCCGCTGGCGAAAGAGGGATTGATCGTCCACGGCTTCGCTACAAGGACACGATCAAGAGGAACCTTAAGCGGAGGCAAATTGAAACCAAGACTTGGACAACTGCTGCAGGCCAGCGAGCTGTATGGAGAAAAGCTGTAAAGTGAAATGAAGGCGGTCATTGTCGCTTCGCGACAGACAGCTACTACTACCATGAGTTAATGACATGAAACTCCTTTTTTCAGAATTTTTTTTCCGACACACAATGGTTTTATTAATTACTTTAAACCTCGTTTAGATTTTCTTCCATAATAAAAAATATATATATTTATCATTATACACTTCTATGCCTCGTTTAAGTTCGTCATGACATTTTTCTTTGTTATTTTTCAACCGATGGAAAGAGAATTTATGTCGTATGACAGATGATTCAATAAATAGATTTAGTCGTAGTGAGAACGCTGCACTCTTCATAGTACATTACACTCAAATTATATTTGCACATGGGGGTGGAAGGGCGGATAAAAATGGAAGTCCGCGGTGGTATTGAGTTAATAACAGCAGTAAAATAAGAGAAACAGACACGTCAATGCTTGAGTAAAATAGGAAAAGTTCTGAATTGTTTAAGTGTTACTGGTATTCAACCAAATACAAATTGGCAACTCTGTATGTTTCTAGGTCTTCTCCTATTTGCTCTGTATTGCCAATCTCATGACTTCCATTTTCTCAGTCGCTTAATAAAGCCCCTCTCGAGTGTTGGGAGCCTCCAGACTTTGATGGAAAATGTCACTTCAATTGTATCATAATGTGAAAGAGATGTTATTTAAAACACACTACTGTAAGTATTTTTCAAAACAAATGTGTTTGAAGTCAAGGATTGAAGAAAGAATACACAATTTTGTTTTTTGCGTACAAGAGAAAACCCAAATTATGCATGCTCTTATCAGTATTTGTCTTCAATCAGAATTGAGGGAACATCTTTGCAGAAGTGTGACTAACATTACATCATCTTTCACATCATGATGCAATTTAAGTGAATATCAAATGTGTGGCTAATTTGGGCCCCCAACACTTTACAGGGGCTTTAACGAATGTGTTGATAAAAACATTTGAGCAAATTATGTATATATTTAGGGGGGGCAAGTATTATGAAAAATCTTATATAGGGAAAAGGGAAATTTACAATTATTTTAGAGCATAGCAAGTGGAAGAGGACCACGCATTATACGTCACAGAGTTGTCACTTTGTGTTTAATCATTTAAAATTCATAACTTCCTTATTTTTATCTGATTTTTGCTCAGACTTTCACTGATCTTTTCCTCTAGTATTTCTATTAAAACTAGCTTGATATGAGGGTAGACATTCCCTTAAAGTGAAGTCCTTTTATGTACAACAAATATCTAGGGATATGGCATGTGACATTTGTACATGTAACTTGTCGATTGAAAGCATACATGTAGGTGTTATCCCCGCCCCCCCCCCCCCCCACTCAGTGTTATTTAGGGTACGCATATGCTCGTTCCCTCTTTTTGAAAGCACCCCCTATCTGAGGACTGCCAACATTTCTGAACCCCCCTTTCGCGGGCTTTTCCTGCCTTGGAGACCCCCCTAAATCATGAAAAATGCTCAATGTACCCCTCTAAATTCGGAATAATTTCTCAGGAGTCCAAAGAGATGAGAGAAAAAAAGAAAAAACATCCCCTTTTTAAAGAAATCTCCGGGTGAAAAGTCAAATACACCCCTTTTTTACAATTCTCGGGCCGGACTTTGTCGCACGAAAAGTACCCCTTTACCGGACATTTTGGCAACACACATGCGGTCATTCCGACCCCTGAGTGAGGGGCCGGGGTGTTATCACTTAAATATCTCTGACCCCAGTTTGATCTTCTCTTCAATATTGAATGATAACTGATCCTATTTTCATTGAAACAGAAATGATAAATCAATTGCATCACCACGTTTTGCTTTCACTGACCACTAGGCATATAGCAGATTATTTTTTTTTGAAAAATATATATACATGTTTCTGGTCATTTTGTCTGAGCGTGACATCAACATGGAGAAGCATCTGCTTTTGACCATGCGTTGCCTTACACTGTGTGTTGGAGACGTGCTTGAAGATCAAAATTCCCTTTTTTAAATACAAGTTCTTTGTAGTTGAATGTTTACCACAGTTAAGATGGTAACATAATGGCATTCAAAGGTGATCGTTGGCAGACTAAAACAAAAAGATTTCCCCAAACCCCCATTTGGCATACATTCAAGAACATTTTAGACAAAATACGGCTCCTTAAAATCAGGTACAAAATTGGCTCTAAATATCTTTGCCATATTGGCTACACATCCACGAAAAGTATTATTGCTAAAAAAGTACATTATGTGTATGCGTTCACATGTTTGCAAACATTTTGAAAATGTGACTCTTATTTCATGAAATTTATTTGTCTTTCAAAGCGGAATACCCGTTTTTTATATGCAAAAGTTTCAGTGGTTGAATCTACCATACCTCCTCAATAATAACATGAAATGATACTAGCTGGGGACAATCCACTAAGTACGGATGTTTTGAGCCAGAAGGGCGTTAACTCTGTGTAAACTTATATGTGTTAATTCCCTTCTGGCACCAAACATATACACTGTTCGTAGCAGGCATAATTAACACAATATGCATTTGTAAATACTGAATGATGCATAAATAAATGTTCCCGCTTAATGTATGGTAACCGTTCCCTTGCTAAAGTATTACTTACTTAATAGTAAAGCATACAAAATGAAAATGTGTCTTTAGCTGCTTGTTCAAAATAATAACGAATAACAGTTCACTAAGCCCAAATATATACATGTACAAACAAGCAGTACAAGCACCAAATAATAACATTAATCGGAACAACAACACCTACAAATATATACGAACACTATAGACATTGTTTAAAAAGAAATGTCACATGTTTTTGTATCTTTACATGGGCCTGATATTATTTTTTGGGGTAGGTACATATGATTATGTGTTATGTATGCAGATTCAGACTTTGTGAAATAGATGATGGAATAAAAGGTAATATGTTACTGAAGAAAAAAATAATAATATAGAGCAATCAGTAGATGGAGAGACAGAGGAAGGACAGGGAGAAAGGGGGAGTGAGAGGGAGAGAGAGAGAGAGGGTGGGGGAAGACACGGAACATAGAAGGACAGAGGGGGTAGACAGTGGGAGAAAGAAAGAAAGTTTGAGAAGGGAGAGAGGTGGGGAGAAGGGAGGGGAAGATATAGAGAGGGGGAAGAGGAAGAGAAAGGACGAGAGAGAGAGATATATATATATATAGAGAGAGAGATGGACTAAATAAACTATAGAGGAATGAAATGAAGATTTACGATCACATGTACAAATGTAATGACACAAAAAACACGTTAATCAGAAAGAGACTTTTGCCTTCTTACCTCTTTTTTATAGAAAACGGAAGAAGAAGTAACTTTGTGCTTTTCTTACCATCTGGAAATAAGTAAAATGGAGAAAAGGGTATGGGAAGCATAACAAGAATACTAAAAGCAACACTAAATGCTTGTTCAGAACTATAGATATGGTGCTGCATTTTTTTCAACGTGTACATAAATGGCAAATGGGCAGAATCCACTGAGCTAATTTCTGCCATTTAACATATAATAGAAATTGAAGTATTCATAGTTTCTCTTTTACTTACACGAAACATGGTCAATAACTGACTATGCTCTTTTAATAATTTATGAATAGGTTAGTTCAATGATTTAAACAATCATTATTTGAATTTATTATACAAAGTCGCAATTAATATTTTAATTTGTCACAGCATTTTCTATATTCACCTCATGCACCTAAACAAATACTTTTTTTTCAACAAAATAAATTGCATTGATTGAGGTACAACCTTTTATAGGCCTCTTTTATCAATCATAAAAAGAGAAGTTTGAGTGATGGGGAAGGTGGCATACAATTGATGAGCTTTTTTCGTTCATGTTATGCTATTGTGGAGGAATATCATAGCAAACGAAGGTCACTAAGGTTGTCACGCAAAGGTACCTTGAGTAAAAGCGTAAAATTGAAGTCAACATGATGAGTCAAGGCCACATTTTATTTATTTCAAAATTCTGCTCGTTTTCATTTCTCTACGATGTACCCTCCGTCCCCTCGCCCCCCCCCCCCCCCACACACCCCCTATATTTAAAAATATATATAACATGGAGGTTTCCAAAAATAATAGCAAAAGAGATGTGTATTTGAATTTGATTTGTTCTTTAAATTTCTTTAGAAAAGGAGTGTGTTGTTATTGTACTTACAATGAGTTTTCATTAGGGAAAACACAGGAAAAAAACGGAACTTACATCGTTTGCTGATAATTGATAAAGATGGGCCCACTTAATTTTTGTATATTGTATTGTGCGAGGAAAGAGACGGTCCAATAAATTAAATTCCTCTCAGCTAATGAATAAAACTTTTTCAAAACTATATCATTTCTGCAAAATAAAAAAGTTCAAGGCAACAATATTTCTCTTTTGAATTTGAACTAGAATTTAATAATTTTCTTCTGCAAAACATACAAATCGAATTACATTTCAACAATACAACAATACACCATGTAAAAAATAAAAAAAACTATTTGAACGTATACACACTATAGTAATAGTTGAAATGTTGACATTAAAACAAAAAGTAACTGATAACGCACTATCAATAATTATTCATTATTATATTTTTAATCAATGAAATCCTGTTCAGTGATTGGTCAACATAGCATCATGTTACCAAACATAACATTGCTATGATGTTACCGATAAGAAAAAATAGTACTATACCGTGACGTCATCCATGTAATAGTATAGTATTAATGACTGCTTTGAGAGAAATAGTTGTTTTATTACGCTCAAGGGAAGGTTAGAATTGTGCTATTCCCCGAGGCTTGCCGAGGGGAATAGCCCAATTGTAACCTTCCCGAGAGCGTATGAAAACAACTATTTCTCGAATATTAAAGCAGTCATTAATACTTTTATATGCCGAAAAAAAATAAAGCAGTCATTAATACTTTTATATGCCGAAAAAAAATAGACTAAAAAATTAAAAATAAAAAATATTTTTCATTTCACATCACATTTCTGTATCTTATAACACAAAGCTCCGTAAAGTTCTAACCATTTTTTAACATGTAAACCTATGGGGTAACCATGGAGTAACCATGGTTATTAAAAAATATTGAAATGTTTATGCATGGTTACCGGGAATTGTACAGGAACAGTTGAAGTTTATGAATGCAATTCGACCAATCAGATGGCTGGATTTCTTAAGTGAGGTATATAATGCACTATACTATATGGATAACGTCATAGATATGCGATCGATCGAAATCAATGTGATATCTGTCGCGGTACGGTCATCTGCGCTGCTCTCACTGCACTCTACACTATTTCAGTGACAGAATACATTAATATTATTATTATTTTAATGAGGGTTGGTTTGAAAAATATAAAACAAATATATCATGCACTATTTCAAGCCACTAGTGAAATTATGGATTCCTCGGCGACAGAAATAACACTATTTTCTTTGGGAGCGTATTCCTGCCACCTCGATCCATAATCTCAACTAGAGGCTTTCAGAGCATAGTATATTTGTTTAATATATCTTTTGATTTGATTTGATTTGATTTTCTTCATGTAAGTACACAGTTTTTCGATAACAATATTAATATAATGTACAATAAATATTTTTCTGACAGTGAATCATAAACAATCAAATATATATATATATATATATATATATACATACATTTTTATGTTCCAAAACGAAATGATAAATTGTCATAAGTACTAAATTTCCTCAAACATTATAAATCATTATTAAATTATTTGCGGAAGAAGGACTGCATTGTAAGCAGATTGCTTGATAATACGACAGCCCCAGACAAAACTCATGAAATAGATTAACACATTTATTCAGTAGAACGGATATGTAATTGAAAATACTAATTTTGACGGTGGTGATATTGACAATGCAGATGATGAAGATGATGATGAAGATGAGGATGATGATGATGATGAAGATGAGGATGATGATGATGAAGATGAGGATGATGATGATGAAGATCAGGATGATGATAAAGATGATGAAGATGATGATGAGGATGATGATGATGAAGATGATGATGATGATGATGATGATGATGATAATAATGATGATGATGATGATGATGATGGTGATGATGATGATGATGAAGATGAGGATGATGATGAAGATGATGATGAGGATGATGATGATGAAGATGAGGATGATGATGAAGATGATGAAGATGATGATGATGATGATAATAATAATGATGATGACGATGATGGTAACGATTCGAATGAAAAAAGAGATGACATTATGATAAAGACTAAAGAAGAAGGTCTATCACGATAAGCATTTGCTTGATAGCGTGATAGACAGGGGCTTGATTGTGATGATGATGATAATGATGATGATGATGATGCCGATTATAAGGATGGTGAGAATGAAAATATTAATATTTTAATGTAAACAACATGATAAAATAAAGTGATGGATGCTTATAGAAATCTGGAAATAATATTGAATATTTCCTGTGAGGCTTAAACAAGAGGCTCTGCTCCCCTATGTATTATAATGTTTATATACCCATAACCCATAGAGAAAGCACATATTTATGGACACGACACAGCCTAGCCTACAATTTGATCTATTCTGGCAACTTAGTCTGCACCATAGAGGTAATACATCTACTAATCAATAAACCAACTAGAATAAAAGCATCTTTCGGTACTATTTGTTGTTGTAGTTGTTTTCACGAAATGGCTGTACTTTGATGACTTCTAAAGTGTTCGACCTTCGAAAGTGTTCGACCTTATCGATGTGATAGGGTGGCTGGGTTGCGTGTTAAATGCTCTTGGCCTACAGCCAGCACAAATTTTGCCTGTTAGCATGTGTGACCCCTATTCAAAATGTTGTTATTCGTGCAGGTTTTATAAGGACGTGTTACCAAAAACAGAAATCGTCTATTGTTATAGTTGTGTGCTTCAGGAATGATTTTGGGAGTTCCGACTTTATTCTAGTTCTCAAACAAAGAAACTTAGAATATAAGTTATTCATCCAAAATTTGAACTCGGGTTGACTTGAATGAGTGTGTGATCATAGTCTGTGATATAAAGTATTGTTGGTAATATTATTTGCTAGCGGCCTTGCCTGGGAATGAGCCGGAATAACTAAGAATCACTTTTGCGCGACTGAAAAACGGGAGAATCAAATCAAAGGAGAAATGTGAAAGAAACAGGGCATTAAAAAGTCAATATTTGACCCATCATACATTGCCCCAAAATATAAATATTGCAAATATGTATGAAACAAATCTATTTCAAGATCAATAACTAAGAAAAATGGAAGTTAATACAATTTTCTGTATAGAATAAATTGGAGAGGAGCTCGCATGATTTGTCAAAATGTTGCCAATTTGTGTTTAGGCAGTGATTACAACTTCAAGGATTCACAACTTTCATTTTTAATCGGGTATTGCTCAACTTTCACTGACCTTTTACCTCTCGTTTTTCTGCTTTTACTAAAAACAACGAGGGTAGGCTTACCCCTTTAAAAAACAAAAGTAAATGGGACAACATCAATTGTGTATGTTTAGAAACAACAACCACGATAGCAGATCGAAAAACAGAGTAGCATACATTTTTATTCCAAATTCGATATATATATATTTTTTTGTAATCATACAGAAAGATCTGATTCGAGAGACTAGGTAGCTCGGTGGCGCTAAAGAGGGGAATGTTTGACGTTTAATCAACAATTTTAAAAAGTGGGATAGTATACAAATAAAGAATGTTTATGAGTTCAATAGTGCGAATATTTTCATGAGTTGAAAGATTAACATTCTATTCAACGAGGCGTCAGCCGAGTTAAATAGAATTAACGTTAATCTTTCAACGAATGAAAATATTTGCACTATTGAACGAATGAAAAACATTCATTATTTGTTTTTTTACAACATCAAAGAAGATCTAATAGAACGTTAATCAACAAATTATGCTTTACTCCTTATATTTATTAAAGTTGGAGTCAAGCCTTCTCGAGTATATACATTCAGATTGCCTTCGCGTCAGATACACACAGGGATACGCGCACGGCAGAGAGGTACGCAGTCTGCATAATTATAACCAAAAATGCACTCTGCATATAACCAAAAATGCACGCCCGTGCAATATAACATCTATTGAATATCATGTGACCAACAATCCTCCAATCAAATGACAAGGATCCACGTAGGTGTTGTATAGTTCAAATTATGCTATAATTTCCTGCTTTATGAAAGGGATAAGCATGAGGAGGGGATATCATCCTTACACCTTATTTTACATAGGAAGCACTTTTTATGATACTATAAAACATATAATTCATTTAATTATATTGATGTAGATGAAGGCGACTAGCATGTAGTGTGAACAGGAGGCGAGACACTCCCTCTAAAAGGGTGTTTTGGAAAAACATGAAAATGAACAATACATTCTATACATTTCGGGTTTTTCGAATACCTCTTGTTTTTTATTTGTGTTTTTTTACGAGAGTGAAGTTAGTTTGGAAGCAAATAACGACCCACCCCCCCCCCCCCCCCCTAATACAAACGAAATGACGTACGTTGAGGGCTTCTAAAGTGTTCGACCTTCTAAAGTGTTCGACTGCATCGATTTCATTGTGAGGCTGGGTTACATGTTATGCTCTTGGCCTACAATAAAAACACACTTCTTTTCGAAAGAATTGTAAAGAACGAATCAAATTAAAAAAAAACATATCTTTTGCTATTATTTTTGGAAACCAGTATTTTATATACATTTTCCAATAAAATGGGTGTGTGTGGGGGGAGGGGAGAGAGGGGAGAAATGGTTCATCGTAGAGACATGAAAACGAGCAGAAGTTTGAAATAAATGAAATGTGGCTTATCTTTTTGACTCTGTCAATTTTATCGTATACATATTTGACAAATTATGAATGGTGTTTGATCTGGTCTGTTAACAAAATAGATTTAGATTAGATGTTATTTGACACATAGTTTGGAAGCAATGATGCCACCGTTTGTTGGCGAATTCAGGTCAGTCTCATCCCTTACTCAAATGTTCTGAAGCTTATATTAACTAATAAAATCAATTACACTATAAATTAAAGTAGCGAAGAAGATTTGATTTGATTTGATTTGATATGGTTTATTGATTAAAAAACATTCAAATAGCAGCCAGAGGCTGAAACAAATTGAATTTACAAAAGATACATTCAAAAGCATAACATATACATATAAATGGCGATTCACAATAAATAATCAAGGATATGATCAAAGAAAAGATTGTGTGTGTGTGTGTGTGTGTGTTTGCGTAAAATGTATTGTGCGTGTGTGTTGTAATAAGATATATATACGATATTGATATAAATATATATATACATGCCTGTATGGATGAAGGTGTTCGGAAAACGATGAATTCAGTGGCCTTGATTGGATGCTACAGACTATGGCTACGAAATTCGAAAGGAATCGGGGGGACGTGAATAAGCTTGATAATAGGAGTTTGTACAAATTCTTTATAACGCTTTCTTTTGAAGTTTATAGAGATGTTCTAGTTTAGTTGTCCCCACGCCGGCACATGTGATATTACAGTAATGTAAATAAGGCAAAATTAAACAATTGTTCAACATAAACAATACTTTTTTAGGCAGAAATACACGTAATTTACAAAGAACGCCGATGTTTTTAGATATTTTGTTAGTTATATTAAACAATCGATGATCCTGAAAGGATTAAGTGCAATCCAAAAAGGATACCAAGAAATTTAACAGAAGAGTATATACGTTCAAATTTATATTGTTTATAAATATATAAACATCATTAATATTGCAAGGATTAGTTTTATTATGAAAATAAAGTACACTTGTTTTGTCATAATGTAGCATTAAACCGTTCAACAACGTTTTTTGATTCTTTATTGAC
The DNA here is from genome assembly GCA_035222895.1 of Strongylocentrotus droebachiensis. NCBI lineage: Eukaryota > Metazoa > Echinodermata > Echinoidea > Camarodonta > Strongylocentrotidae > Strongylocentrotus > Strongylocentrotus droebachiensis. The sequence goes on from JAVYIG010000111.1 coordinate 614,289, forward strand.
TTCTGACATTAATTTATCAAAATCATTATGAAATGCAATCAGGTTTGTGTCGTCAGCAAATAAGACAAAATGAAAAAGATGAAGCACAACTAAGGTCATTTATGTAAATTAAACATAGGAGAGGACCCAGCATGGAGCCCCGTGGGACTCCATTACTGGATCCTCTCTGTGTCAGAAATAAAATTGTTGTATGATGTGAATTGACTACGATCACTTAAATAGTCCCTGAACCATTCCCAAGCAATACCGCGTATACCAAAATATTGTAATTTAGTAAGGAGAATATCGTGGTTAATGACATCGAAAGCTTTTGACAAATCAAGAAATAAGCCTAATGTAATAATAATAATAATAATAATCCGCTTATATAGCGCTTAATACAAATGTCTCTAAGCGCTTTACATATATACTATTAACCCGGTCATTGGATTCAGTGCTTGCACTTTATCATTTAATTTACTGAGAATGTGATCATGAAGGTCAATTAGAGCATGTCCACATGATGTATTTTTTCTAAATCATATTGAAAAACAGTCAGAAGCCTTCATGTCAGGGTCTGCAGAACGGCTGGGCTCGGGGGCTCGAGCCCCCTTCACTTTTTGAAAAAGTTAGTTACAGAGAAAAAGAAAAAAAAGAGAGAGAAAAAAACAAGTGACCTGCCAATGTCACAAATGAGGTATCAAAATATGCTCATCTGACCGTAATTAAATGCCTAAAACCCCAGAGCTTACGGGGGCTCCGCTCCCCGGACCCCACCAAGGGCCCTAGGGCGGTTCCCTGGATGCTCATCTGACCGTAAACAAATACCTAAAAAAAAAAAAAAACGAGCTTCCGGGGGCTCTACCCCCTGGACCCCACCAAGGGCCCTAAGGCGGGCCCCTGGATGCTCATCTGACCGTTATTAAATATCTAAAACCCCTGAGCTTCAGGGGGCTCTACCGCCAGGACCACATCAATGGCCTTAAAGAGGGCTCCTGGATGCTCATCTAACCGTAATTAAATACCTAAAACCCCTGAGCTTCAGGGGGCTCTGCCCCCTGGACTCCCCGCCAATTAGTGACCTGCCAGTGTCACAAATAAGGAATCTAAATATGCTTATCTTACCTTAATTTAATGTCTAAAAACCCTGAGCTTCCGGGGGCTCAGCCCCTTGACCCCCTGACGGGGCTCAGGCCCTGGACCCCACGCCAATTTACGCTCTACCTGATCGTTAATACTCCACTTTGAAAAACGTTCCGCCGGGCCTGCATGTAACGTGTAAGAGTGGTGGTGATGCAGATTTGTTCTTCTACACCCCCCCCCCCCCCTCTCTTTCCAAACGTTTTGCTCATTACGCTACTGCCCCTGGAAGGTGAGCCCCCTGGAATGTTTGCCCCCCCCCCCCCCCAATCCCAAACTGCTTCCGGCGCGCCTGTTGACGGGTTGTGTGTGTGGTGGGGGTATTCCTCAATCAGTCCCACTGGATGGGGAGAGGGTAGTGCCCCCCCCCCCCCAAAAAAAAAAAGAATAATAATAATAATAATAATAATAATACTTTTGTGTGTCTTTTTTTGGAAAATGACAAATTCCCATATTTACAGTCGTCCAAAAAAATGCTTATATAGAAGCCTTCATGTCAGGGCCCGCGGAACAGCGGGGCTCGGGGGGTTCGAGTCCCCTCACTTTTTTGAAAAAGTATGTTAACAAGAAATCGAAAGAAAGAAAGAATAGCGATCTGGCCAGTCTCACAAAATAATCAGGTATCAAAATATGCTCATCTGACCGTTAATAAATGCCTTAAACCCCTGAGCTTCATAGGGCTCAGCCCCCTGGACCCCACGCCAATGAGTGACCTGCCAATGTCACAAATAAGGTATCAAAATGTGCCCGTCTGACCGTAATTAAATGCCTAAAACCCCTGAGTCGTGAGCTCCGCCACTTGACCCACGCCGGCGGTAAGAGCACTATTTTCATTTATTTTTTCGAGCGAATCTTTTTTTTAAATTAATATTTAATGATCAACATAATCGAATGCTTTCGACAAATCCTAGAATAAATTTTTAATACACTTCTTATTTCCAAAAGCTTTAGATATATTTATTTGTAAGGTCAAATAAAGCCATTTATGATGAAAAAACTTTTTCTAAATGATCCGAATTACTATTATTATATGTTATGTTCATGTAAGAAATTTACTAAACGAGCTGTACATTAAAAATATTAAAAAATTGGAAAAAATAGATAAAACTGATATTGGTTGATATCTTTGTTTCCTTTCTTAAAAACTGGTATGACTTTAGCGATATTCATATTACTGGGAAATGTACCAGCTTGAATAGACAGATTAAATTGCATAAAGGCTGACGTGCCACTAAACAAAACACTCGCCTTTTGTATAACACGTGCGTTTATATCATCGTATCAAGGACTTTTACTGCTATCCATATTATGAACAATTCTATAATTTCAAAAGGTTAAATCGGAGTAATGAACATTATATAGTTTGAAAATTATTTTGACCAGGTAGAAAATTAAAGAAATGTGTAAAAGTATCAGGTAAAGTATTCACAATATCAGATGCAACTCTACTTAAATATTCATTGAATGACGTAATAACTATTTCTTGACCGTCATAGATACTAATTTCATGTTTTCGATGTAATCGAATCGTACATTTTCACGAACTGAAGAAAGCAATTCATTTATGATTTTCCAAGTTGCTTTAATATTATTTCGAACATCCTCAATTTTTGAAACAATAATAATTCCTTTGGTGACATTATTTCTTATTGAAATATATATTGATTTTCGGTATATGCTTTGAGTTTTTATATATTTCTGATACATTATATTTTTCTTTTTGCACATTTTTGAAAGTTCGGAGGTTAACCAAGGATTATGAATTGATTTATTCTTACGTTGGGTATTTACAAATTAATGGAAAACATTTATTATAGTTGTCATTCAAGATACGCATAAAACAATCTCATACTGTACATGTGATAAATTATCTTCAGGAAAATATTAACTATTAAAATTTCTTCGGATTTTTAAAAATAATTTAGTAGCAACTAATGCTTTTTATCAGTTGTGGCGCCAATATTCTCTTGATTTTTTTTTTTTTAACACAACAGAAATATATTAGAGAAACTGATTTATTTCAGACAAAATTACCAGCAGCTCCCGTTTGCGTTTTTTTTTTTCTGCGGCACAGATTGGGGTTAGGTGCGTGTTGAGCCTATGGGAAAGTTTAGGGTTAGGGTTAGGGTTAGGGTTAGGGTTAAATCAAGACCTCTTTTCTTTTTTAAAGCCCCAATCTGTTCTGCAGAAAAAATGACGCCTCCCGCGCCCGCTTCACATTGTGCATTGCTGCCCTCTATGTGTTCATAATGCACAATATAATATTGAGAAATGATTCACAGTGATTGCGAGACTGACAGTCAGAAATCCCATAAATTTCTCATTTGATTGAGGACAATCTTTCGTAAGAATTTTTTGTCTATTTCCAAATTTGTTTACCTACATTAGTGGGTAATTTAGATGTGCAATAATGTATATTTTGTGTGAAAATGGTGTTTAACTGTGATGTTTGGAAGCAGTTCTTGGACTTGGTCAATTAATATGGTCCCATGTATTTAATAATTTGTGGTTATTTGTGATTTATGATCAAAATAAGATGCAACATTTAGGCGTGGACTACAAGTAGGGAGGCCAATGCCCGGGCGTAAGGCTTCTACGCCTACGGATTTGTGCGCTCGTCGTCGCAAGTCAGAAAATTGCCTGAAAGAAAAAAACAAAATAAAAATATCTAGATCTAGGCCTAGACTCTAAAGTTAGATCTATTGAATAAAATATAGACTCTAGAGAGTAGAGTAACTAAAGGAGCCGGTAAACGACTAGACCGAAAGCTTCAGTCTCTATAATCGTCGGTTGTTCCACTGAGACTACGTCTGGCTCCACTAGACCTCGGTTATAGAGACTGAACGACTGCCTATGCCACCCTATGTTGAAGATATCACGGCTAGATTTTAGCCGTTAGGCCCCTCCCACAAACATGACAAACTTGCCACGGCCGTATTGTTATGCCCCCAAAATCCCCCGAAATGTCATTTTACCTCGTGAATATCCAATTTTGAATTAAGCCTAGGCTATAATACATCGGTTCCACTTACTAACTTGATTGATATAATCCGTTTAATGGTCCCTTTTAAGGAAATTATGGGTCAAAATCGACCTCCATGTTGAAAATCTTGCAAGCCGTGTTAAACTCTCGCTGCCGTCAATCTCATCCCTTCTAGTCTACGCCGAAGGCAAAATGATTATGAAGGAAAAACTGTGATAACGCCATTACGAACGTGTAGATGGCGCACAGTTTTTCCTTCATAATCATTTTGGCTTCGGCGTAGACTAGAAGGGATGAGATTGACGGCAGCGAGAGTTTAACACGGCTTGCAAGATTTTCAACATGGAGGTCGATTTTGACCCATAATTTCCTTAAAAGGGACCATTAAACGGATTATATCAATCAAGTTAGTAAGTGGAACCGATGTATTATAGCCTAGGCCTAATTCAAAATTGGATATTCACGAGGTAAAATGACATTTCGGGGGATTTTGGGGGCATAACAATACGGCCGTGGCAAGTTTGTCATGTTTGTGGGAGGGGCCTAACGGCTAAAATCTAGCCGTGATATCTTCAACATAGGGTGGCATAGGCAGTCGTTCAGTCTCTATAACCGAGGTCTAGTGGAGCCAGACGTAGTCTCAGTGGAACAACCGACGATTATAGAGACTGAAGCTTTCGGTCTAGTAAACGACCAGCTCCAGTTTTTGGCCGATCCATTGGCAGGCACATTCATGGGGCACTAGAGGGCGCTTTGCGCGCGTACGAAAATCTGAATGGCCTTGCTGCGGTGGGTCGGCAATACTCAGCCCAAAACTTGGATATGGGAGGGTGGAAGGATATATTTTTTTTATAATGTTATCTGGTCTTACCCTTAACCATCCTATGTTTAATCTATGTAGAAATAACATGCGAGTACGATAAGAGAAACATCGGGCCCATTACTGATGCAACTTTTAAAATATTAGCCTAGAAATGACCACCAAACGGAAAAAATTGACATTTTTTCCCCGACAAATCTTCATAAAATCTGATTTATAAACAATTCACATCTAGGTACACTAATACAAATACGATTTTCTGAAAATTCAGGTATTATTTTTTAAGTTTCTTTCAAGTATATTTCTGCGCATTGCAGCGCCAATGTTCTTCACTGCTTCAAAATCACCCTTGAATTTTTTTTTTTGCAACAAATTTGTTACGAGGTCCGCGAGTGTTCCCCGTTCCTTGCGTGTTGAAAGTTTGGTAATACATAGTTTACATTGACTCGCGCACGAAAAAATGGTCGAAAACAAAATGTCAAATGAAGAAATAAACAAGCTTTTGTATAGTTATAAGAGTTCTACCGAGGTTTCTTTGTCGATTTAATTTATTATATAGTCTCAATTAGAATTCAGAATTATCTCACTGAAAAGTTAAGAAACCGACGATGTTCTCGATCGTAGTTATTTTCATTTTGCCATCAGCCGATCTAGCGTTGTTTGGGCAAAAAGCTAGGCCGCTGCCTTCCCATCGCAAACCTTTCCGAGTCCCGCTAAAATGGCGCGCTGCGGAGCTCCGAAGCTGCGTTGGTATCGCTGCAAACTCTCAGCCGGCTAGCTCCCCACGACGGACCATTCGCGGTATGGCGAGAGTGTGTGTGTGAGGTACGATTTTGGATTCGAGAACGCACGTAATGCAACCGTGCGCGTCATATTCAGCTGTCGAATGTCTACGACCAATTTTACATGTACGATTTTTAGTACAGATACTTGGTCAGTTTTCTTCTTATATCTTTGGTTTTACAACATTTAAAAATATAATTTCTTCAAATTTGCTCCTGACTCGGTTCAGACTAATTGTGTGATGTGTTTTCAAGTCAATTTTTTGAATATATTTTTTTGCATGAATTTGCCTACCATTGGATGCATGGTAAAATCCCTTTAAAATACATCGCATAATAGCATATCACATATCCCACACATACCATACCATGCCAGAGTCACTGAAGAACCACATTTGCAATAGAAAATATATCATAAAATATCACATTTTAGCGATGTAATCGGCGGTCCCGCTACCCAAATCTGAAAAATCGAGTTTCTTACGCGTGTATGTAAGAAATATGGGTACCATAAAATGAGCTTTATTTCAAGTATTTTTCAGATTTAGAGCCCGATTTTGTGTTAGTCGCAAGCTCAAAAGTATCTCATCGCATGTATTAAATCAATGCAGCCGGACCCCGCCACGCACACACGATATGTCTGTCTAATTCAGATTCCAACTTCCGATCACCGCTGTGCCTGTCTTCGACCAGGCGATCACCCGGTAGCTCCGGCGTGGGATACCTGCTCCGCCCGCTTGTGCTATACATCAGCGCGGAAACGCACGGCGCGCGCGAGCGCTTCCTATTGACTTTGTACATGCGGTCGTAAACTGAATCGGTAGGTCGATAACTGGCTCCAAAACAGTGAAAATTGAAATGAATATTGTCATGGCAATTCGTGATTTTTTTCTGGGATTCTTTTTTTGTTTAAATAATAATAATATTTGCTTCATGATTTGAACAAGAAATGATAATAAATAGGAAGTAAAGAGTCCAAAAAATAGGATTTTGTCTTAAGTGGCCGAAAACCGGCTCCTTTACTCTAGGCCTAGGTCTAACAAATACACAATTGTACACTCCAAAACATACCTATAATCACGGATCTGGTCTTTCACCATTTGTTGACGATCTTGCAGATTTTGACGTATTTGAATCCAATAATTGTCGTAGCAGACAAACTTAACACGCACACAAGTGAACTAGAGGGCGCGGAAGTTAGCTCACTAAAATCATTCTCATTTGCTGAAGGTAGAGCCTAAAAATATGGAATCTGGTTTTAGTCAAAGAACTTTTGATAGAGATTAACATATCAGGTGTGCACAAATGTCACTTTTAACAACTAGAAAATATAAAGTAAAAAGATTATATCTTTTTAAATACAGATTTTTAAAAACTGCACATTCGAAGGTAGATAGAGTACGATGTTTATGTCAATCTTGCCTTGGTTTGAGGCCGATAGCTACAGCGATCTCAAATTGAGAAGGAAAACTGTGAACAGAGGTGTCATTGTTCCAGCCCCAAATACAGGTCTTGCGACATCATAATATGAATATGTATGAGCTCCGGTCACATCGCGTGCAAAACAAATTTGACGTAGTCTCACACATAGTACCTTATTCTCAGCACTAGATACCAATGTCGTGCAGTAATGTATGAGAATTGTTAAAAAAGACATTTCAGAAGAAAAAAAAAGTCTACGTGAGCAGTCTATACTTCAATTGAGAAGTGGAATGAATGCCATGATTTGAAGGTGTGTGTTTTAGTGTATGATATGGTTAGTGAGAGAGAGAGAGAGTCAGAGAGAGGGAGAGAAATATCCATATCTCTGTCAGTACGTCGTCTACGTATGCAGTCCGTATTGTGTTCGCTGCAAGTTGGACTTATCGATCGCGATCGTTGATAATGCAGTGTCAGATTGATCTTTACTCATGAGGAAATAGTAATTGGAATACTCTCAAAACTAAGGTAGGCCTATTTATTTATTTTTACTTTACTTTTATTTTCATTTCGGAGTTTGCAATGAGTGGCTTTCGAGCTTTATCTCTATGTTTTGACCCTCCATGCCATGGCTGCTAGCATGGCTCGATTTCAGGATTGCTGGTTGCATGCAATTACAGTACCTGGCCTGTAGTACTGTGTCGGTGTGTGTGACCGATGAATGTACTTTCGCGCGAAGCTTTGAACTTGTTGTCCGGGCAATGACAAGCCTATTCCCTTGGGCCTGTCTAATTCTCAACGTAATGAAATTGATTGTTTCAAGGCTCTTACGTACGGCCAGGCGTAGAAGGAAAGGCATAGAAAAGAGCTGGATATCTCCTATTTTATGGAACTTCTGGAGTCGGCAGATGGGTGAGTTGTCTTAGTGAAAGAAAATGCTTTCTTTTAATCTTTGTTTTATAATAAACAAATTAGTAATTAAAAAGTTAGATTTTGGCATTGGCCTCCCTACTACAAGGAAATGGATTGCGTGTTTAAGGTTAAAGGGTTAGAAATGCGAGAAATCTACCGCTCAAGAATAATCTGTTTTCTATCTCTTGTGTCATGTTTTATTGTCACTGTTTTCTCTCTTTTTTTTCTAGGTGGGCCTCGAAAATTTGTGTAGACTACAGCCATTTAATATGCCATGGCCTCGAGTTAAAAATAAAAGTCTTAAATTTGAGAAGCGCCATTGCTAGATACACTGTATGTGATAACAGTGATATATGTAATATCTCTTTTATCTTTCTCTCTCTCTTTCTCTCTCTCTCTCTTTCTCTCTCTCTCTCTCTCTTTCTTTGTCTCTCTTTCTATCTCTCTCTCTCTTTTTTTCTTTCTCTCTCTTTCTTTCTCTCTCTCTTTCTCTCTCTCTCTCTCTCTCTCTTTCCCTCATCCCCGTTCTTCTCTCCGTCTGATGACTCTGCAGTGTTAATCCGTTTTTCTCTTTTCCCCTCTCGGCTCGGGTCTTTTCCATCCCATTATAAACAGGTGGACAGACAGACGGTAGCTATGGCTGAAGGGGGTTCTGAAAGTCCTTGCGATGAAACTGATGGTGAGTAAAAGATCTAAGCCGCACCACACACTAAACCATTCGTCTATGATCCAATAATAGGTTGTCTGAACAATTTATTTTTTTCCTTTTTTTTTTCTTCCCCCGTTCACCTGGCACTGTCCAGGCTGACGCTTACCCGTGTCCGTGAGCTAGCGCCGGCATGGTACCGTGGGTAAAAATGTTTCCAGCTCTATCACTGTCAACTCACCACTCAGAAACTGGGACCAAATGTCCGGATTTCTGTTTGGACTCAGAGGAAAAGTAGTCTGTCATCTTTGGTTTTAGAAAGAGCATTGTTTACTCTTATTATTATTATTATTATTAAATTGGCGCCTTCAACTTCAACTTGAAGTAAAATCGTGTGAGTTTTCAGAGATGGACCTGGGATACTTCTGCAGTAGTATGGTGGTGGTAAAAAAACCCATTGCGTCCGAGTATTCGAGTATCCGCCTGTAAGCTTGGGAGTGTACTCGAGTACCTCATTACACGGTTCATAGCCTTAATGGAAACAATGTTAAAATCACCGTTTTTATATTTTTAGAGTTCTGAGACGACCCCCTTTGGGGAATATGGAGATAAACATGCTCTTTCATATGACACCTCATTATTGTTGTGCATCGCCTTCAGAATCTTAAAAAATAAAGGTTTGATTCTCAATTTGGCAATAAAAACATTGACCAATTTTGCATGAGCATGCAATGCACGTGAACTGCATAGGGATGTGTGCAATGTCTGAGGGAATGGTTTTTGCACACAAAACCAGGTGCGCGATCAGACACCCTACGGCCTACCAATACACCGGTTTACTTACGTATTCAAATTTATGGATGTTTCTTTCCTTGGGACCTAATGATGAGTTATTCTATTCAACTTTTTTCAATGAATGAATTACAACAAAACTTGGAATCCACACTGCATACATTACTGGCGCTTGTTTAGAACTGTGACCATACTTTGGACCCGTGACTGTACTTGTTGCTATGTTGACCAAGCCTTTGGCAAGCTTCCTGGTTGTCCAGAACAACCTTTGTTTATAAAGTACGCATACAATCAGGCCTCTAGCCAAGAAATTAAAAACGTGTGGCGCGACTCGAGGGAAAATTTGACCCCCCCCAAAAAAAAAAAAAAAAAAAAAAAATCTGATTGAAAAAAAAAATATATATACACCTGTATATAGATCAATACATATTTTTTTTCTTCTAAGTATTACAAGTAATTTGATGCATTTTTATCATGGTATTAAATTCTGGGTCATTGTCATATTTACCCTTGCACTAAATAATCTAAATTATCAATGTTATTCTATCTGTCTATGACTCTATGTTGGAATTTGTGAAATTTGTTATCCAATGTTATGAAGAAAACAAAAAGAGAATGATCCTAGTTGTTTGGATATTTTAAAGCTGTAATTATTTTCCTTTTATTAAAAACAATATTGCATTTTCTTATTTTCACAAAAATTGCAGTACTCAAATTTCTGCAAGTCTTTTACATTATATTCAAGTAAAATAAATTCTCTGTCTCAAAATGAAATTTATACACCCGTCAATGAAAGTTTGATTTGAGGTCAACACACACACAGACTAGGCCGCTGCGCTAAGCTATGTGCACACAATACTATACCTGCAGTGCCAACCCTTATGAATAATTCAGAATATTCTTTTTTTTGTGGATTTCTAGGACCTGAAAATCCGGAATATTTAGATTTTTCAAAATTTCATTTTTTTTTTTTTTTTTTTTTTTTAAAGAACGCGTGGCGCTAGGTCAGGCCAATCAAGAACGCGTGGCGCGCACGCCACGCGTTATCTGTGTACGCAAGGGCCTTGCATACAATTGAATATAATAATCTTTTAAAGTCCACTCCAAATTTCATTAAGTTACCAGTCTGTTATCCAAGAAATTGCTGATGCATAATTATGGCAATTTAAACAAATGTCATCTTCCTGACTGGGGTTCTGTATAATGATATTAATACTAATTTAAACTAATAACAAAAATTGAGTCTGTTGATTGGTTGGATTGATCGCGTACATGAATATTCATGGCGCTCATGATTATTCACGCTGGGATTGATCCCAGCCTAAAAGCGATTTAGTGAACCAGTCAGGTAGAATTGCTTTTAGCTGGGATTGAAATCAATCCCGAAAATTGCTCTTAGGAACGATATCGTTCCCAGTTAGTGAATCACCCCCCAGGTCTGTATGTGTTTTATTGTACATGTCGCATGCTGTCCATGTGCAGCCTCATGCAAAGTATATACAAATGAAATTCATCATCAACCAATAACAAAATAGGATTTAAGAATAAAAACGAATATTCATAAGGAAAAGGAGAAGAGAACCAATGATAAGTAAGAAGTGGAAATATGTAAAGCATACACACAAGAATGAGAAGAGAACATACCACCTGTTTTAAAACTTGGAACATGTATGTGGAGGAGATGAATGGAGGGAATGAATATGTAAATGATGTGAAATGAATATGTATAGAGTGAAGAGACTACAGAAACAAATAGTAATTGTGACAAATACAAATAGATTTAACTCTTACACTAATAATCAAAATACTTTGAGTTGGCTTAAAAGCCAAATTGGCTTCAAATCGTAAACAGTCACACAATTAAAACACTTCATGAGGATTCTCAGTCAAAATGAGATTTCCTACTTCAAGGAAGCTTGCAGTCCCTCAAATTTTGTAATATACTATTTACATTCCAACCTTTGATTTTGAAGATTTTACATGTTTCAATTAGTGCTGTAGTCAAACGTTTAACCGTCCGGTATCCGACCGCCCATGGCGGATTGCGTTTTCAATTGGACGGTTTTGTTTTCCTGTTTTTTTGTTTGTTGTTTTAAGTTTCGATTTATGCCCCTCCACCTGGCACTATGCCTGGCAATGTCTCCCAGCTCAGTAATCTGTGTGTTGACTCACCACTCCGAAACTAGAACAACACTCCAATTTGTCTGTCATCTTGGTTTGAAAGTAATCTTTGTAATAGATCTCAATATGTAGTTCATAATAATATTTCATCCAACTTTTACACACGGCGTACCACAAGGTTCTATCCTAGGTCCTCTACTGTTTTTAATTTACATTAATGATCTTACACATTCTTCTAAAAACGACATTGTTACTATTATTTGTGACAAGTTCACAAGCACAAATCGGCGCCTTCAAATGCACCTCGCAGTTAAATGAAAGTCCTTCCCGCTTTTTCACACGGACCTGGCTTGCTGCCGATCAAAAACAATCGTTTAACCGAAAACCGTCCGGTTTTGTCTGGCGGTTAAACGGAATTGGAGATATCCGTGATGTTACAGCACTAGTTTCAATGTTCATGTTGAATGCATTTTCCGACTCTTCCAATATGGGATGGTAGTGAGGTCATGTAATGTGCGGTTGGCTTATATTGATCAGAACTCTCTCTCTTCCAAAGTTTAGATTTGTCAGGAGAGCAGTTCAGTAGATGAATGAGTGATATAATATGCTTGCACGCTACCGCTATAGTGCTTTGTACACGCGAGCGCGCTATCGATTGGTAATTGCTTCATTCATGCGAGCGAGCTACCGCTTTATATCTGCTTTGTCCATGCATGCTCACATTCGTAATAGCAGTTATTTTTCATGCCCATTGCACTGTGCCTAGTGTTTCGCATGCGCTACTGATAGTACCATTCCGTTAATCCGATTATCTCAAAATTAACTTGGCACAGGGGGATTTGAGGGTTGGCACAATGGGGATTAACCCTGTGACCTTAGGCTGTATTCATTATGGCAGGATAAGAGTAAATGAAGCTCAAGTTTACACAACTCATCGGTAGACTACATGTTGCAACAATATGCCCACGCACAGAACTCAGGTCCACCATGGGCTCTGTCCTTTGTACCTGAATTTGTAAATAAAAATAGTGATCCTAGATTGTATTCGGTTTTGCCAATTTAGAGACTTCAGTGATTATTTTTGAAGAAATTACTCATATTTACGGCACAATGTACTGCAAAAGAAATTGTGACTCGTGTATGACTTGTAATTCAGAGCATTCTGGATCAAAAGATATAAAACAAAAAGAAAAGGTGACACTAAATTGGGATTTAAGGGTCTGGGCCGGTATTCAATTCAATACCGGTACTTAGAATAAGTAAGTAATTTACTAAGTAAATCAAGAACTTTACTTACCGGTATCTCGTATTCAAATCACATTTTAGACTTTTACATGTACATTGTAAGAAAAATTTTAAGTAAAATACTTACTGATAACTATTGTGAGATCACACGGTCACTCAAAAGAAATGCGCAATTAATGCTTCGCAATAAATGCGCGCTATTTATAATCGGGCACAGGTTAACTTATGCCTACCAATCAAGGCCTCCCAATAATTGGCTTAACCCTATTTAGCCCGGGCTATTTTGAAACTGCATAGCCCGGGGGGGGGCTTCTAAGGCCCCCCCCCCCTATGATCTCGGCCGTGAAACGCCCGATCGCCCCGAAAATTTGCATACATGTCAAGTGAAGTGTATAGAATACTATGGTAATTTCAATTTTTTGAAAAATTTACTCATTTGCATATTTATGGTAATTTATGCAAATAAGGTCATCAAATTCACATTTTTGCCCATAAATCAGACATTATTCATATTTAAGCATTTTTTTTCACTACATATATTTGTTAGACCATTTGGAATAATAATACAACACAAAAAATTGAAAAATCAGGGTTATTCCTTATGTTATTTATTGTTTTGATAATTTCTTATGTATTTCTTTGTTTTTTTAACTTATGTATTTTATTGTTTTTGTTGTTTTATTTCATTTCCAACTATAATTCAACTATTTTGACCCCAAAATAATTATCTAAACTATAAACAAGACCAAATAACCAATGTTTTATCTCTTTATTTGAAAAATGAGATTTCCATATGTTTTGTACACAAATCACAAAAATGAGCGATTTTCGGGCTGACATGCAAAGACAAAACGACACGTGACTTTGTAATGGTAGGTCCAATTTTCGAAAAATTTCTTTCAAAAGATGCGCAAGACTCGAAAGAAAAAAGTCACAAAATTTCAGTGCAAGATTTTCTTGCGTTAAAAAATTATCGCGAAAAATGTTGAGGGGGGGGCTTCTCAAGCCCCCCCCCCCGGGCTAAATAGGGTTAAGTCTGGTAGGGAACTGTCTTTAGATGTAGGGTAGATACTAAGCCAAAAGTTTGAATTGAATACCAAAATTGGCTAAGTAAATTGCTTAAGCCAAATACTAAATGAACAGCTTAAGTTTTGTACTTAAGTATTTAATTGAATACCGGCCCTGGTAAATACAGAAATCTACAAGATTTAAATTGGGAAACATATCCCATGATATTTTTAGGTTCATTCATTAGTTTCAATCTTTGATTTCAGCAACGACAAGTTTGCATTTTGAGCAGACACGTATCCAACTTGAACGCCAAGTGAGCCGCGATGACGTTGGGGAGCAAGCGACTGTCCTCCTTCAGCATTTCATCGTAGAACGATTCCAGCAGGATGGCTTTGCCGATGCTCCGGGGCTGGATGACCTGAGGGCGGGGCTCGCTGTGCCGAGTGAGCAAGAGGTCGTCTGGTCAGAGGTCGGTGTCATGTTGAGGTCAATCGGAGACACGTTAGACAGGGATCGAGAGCTGCAGAGGTGAGTGCTTGGCTTACAGGAGACTAATTGCACGATTGACTATGAAACTTGGTATTCAACATAATCGAACTACTCAAATACCTGTTTGCATGAATATTCGAATAGTAAAAATTAGTATTCGTCCCAGAATAATATTAATGATAATAATATAAGACTTGACAGGTGCCAAATTGACTTGGAATCATATTCTCAAGGCACAAAAGTACAATTTGAGTAGGTAGAACATATTTTTTGTTTAAAGCCATTTAAGTACAATCAAACAGATATGCTGCAATAGGAATCGGCTTGCATGGGGATGTAGATATACAGAAAGCTTACGGTTGCACCATCCTCTCCTACCGGCGCTTTAGTTCTCTTTAGAACTTTAAGCTCAACAACAGTCCTTCTGGGGACTACCAACAATCCTTTTCAGGACTACACACACTCTTAAACGATTACCAACAGTCCTTCTCTGGACTCCCCAATCCTCCACCTTTCATATGGAGCAACCGTAAGCCTACTGTCAAAAAGATATAATCGTTTTTTCAGAGTTTCAAATAACCGGATGGTCTTGTCTCTCTATTTCAGGATGATAAGCTCTGTTCCCGTTGACTCACCCATCGAGGCCATCATAGCAGTGGCACATGTCATCTTTGGAGATGGTGATATCACATGGGGTAGGATAGTTGGGCTCTTCTACTTTGCTTACAGGATGTGTGCTAGGGTAAGTATTCATAGTGGTGGTGGTGGTGGTAGTGATGATAGTGGTAGAAGTAGTAGTGGTGGTGATGGTGATGAAAGTAGAAGTAGTAGCAGTAGTGGTGGTGATGGTGGTTGTTGTGCAATAGCTGGTCTCTTCTACTTCACTTACTGGATGTGTTCCAGGGTAAGTGGAAGTGGTAGTGGTGGTGATGGTGATGAAAGTAAAAGTAGTAGTAGTGGTGGTTGTGATGGTGGTTGTTGTTCAATAGCTGGTCTCTTCTACTTTGCCTACAGAATGTGTGCCAGGGTAAGTGGTAGTGATAGTGGTGCTGGTGTTGGTGGTGGTGGTGGTGGTGGTAGTAGAATAGCTGGTCTCTTCTACTTCGCCTACAGGATGTGTACCAGGGTAAGTGGAAGTGGGAGTGGTGGTGGTGGTGGTGATGATAATAGAATGGTTAGTCTATTCTACTTCGCTTACAGGATGTGTGCAAGGGTAATTGATATTGATGGTGATCGAAGTAGAAGTAGTGGTAGTGGTGATGGTAGTTATAATGGTGGCGGTGCATGATAGTAGAATAGTTAGTCTATTCTACTTTGCTTACAGGATGTGTGCCAGGGTACCGTAAGTGATATTAATGGTGATAGTGATTGAAGTACATGTAGTATTAGTAGTGGTTGTGGTAGTGATAGTGATGGTGGTTGTAGTGGTGATGGTGGAGGTGGTAGTGGTGGTGTTTGTAGTGGTGGTGGTGGTGTTGGGGGTTATAGTGGTGATAGTGGTGGTGATGGTCGTTTTGGTAGTAGTAGTAGTAGTCGTAGTAGTAGTAGTAGTAGTCATAGTAGAAGTGGTATTGGTGGTAGTAGTAGTAGGATAAACATTTATATTTGTCTATAGTTGTACATTGAGTGATATCCTAAAAGGGAATATACATTTTCATCTCAATTGTCAATCTATCTTTCTATTTGTCCTCTCTCTCTCTCTCTCTATCTCTCTATCTCTCTATCTCTCTCCCTCTCTCTCTCTCTCTCTCTCTATCGCTCTCTCCCTCTCTATCTCTCTCTCTCTCTCTATCTCTATATCTCTCTCTCCCTCTCTCTCTCTCTCTATCTCTCTCTCCCTCTCTCTCTCTCTCTCTCTCTCTCTCCAGGCAATAGAAACCATTATGGATAAGAGTTTTCCTAGCTGGATCAACAAACTCATCAAAGAAGTCGTCAAGTTCCTTGTCATCAAATTCGCCCACTGGATTGTTAACAAGGGTGGATGGGTAGGTTTTTGAAAATTGGTTCATTGTAGTGATTATAATAGTAATAATAATTGGATTTACATGTATATGATATAATGCCTTTTCCAGAGATTACAAGGCGCCGACTCTTAGTTTATTAAAAAAATATTAATTGCAATGAGCCTTTGATGACGCCCTTATACAAAGCCTCAGGATGGTCAAGGAGCTGTTGCTTTTTCATTGACCTGAAAAATAAGCAGTCAATAATTGTTTTATAAAGTGCATTCTGCATGTCAATTCAACAAGAGAGATATTTAAAGTCACAAAGAAGTCAGCTCTCATGGGGAATTCGACACCGTTCGGGTGTTTACCCAATAACAGGTGTTGTCAATCACCAGGGTTAGCCTTCAGTTTTATGACCATTAGACCTTACATGTATGTAATGCTTCGTTTTTCCCTCACCGAAGCTCTCCCCCCCTGTCCACACACAACATTTTCCGTGATTAGGCGTGATTAGCTATACCGTTTCGCGATAGTTTTACGATGAAAATTGTGTGTGTGGACGCTCACTAACGATACGTCGTATAACGAAACTAGTCTAACGAAATGCAGGTTTGGGCATTGTTTTGAACTGAAACTCAATAAAGAATCACGCCTAATCACAGAAAATGTTGTGTGTGGACAGGGGGAGTGTAACTAGTGTAGCTAACTGGGCGGGGCTTAACGTGACCTCGAGCGAAAGGAGACCAGACCTCTCATTTCCGCTTCCATTTCATGACCGCAGTAGCAAACTGCGCACCTATACGACATTTCGCTGTAGAGTTTCAGGATTACTTTCTTCTGTGTGTGGACATCCTGGAATTTATACGATGATTATTTATACGACGTTTCTTGTGTGTGGACACTCTGAAATTTATACGATGATTCTTCATACGACGTTTCGTTATAGAGTTTCGGGATAAATTGTTTTGTGTGTGGACACGATGTCCGAGCCATTAGGGGGGTAATTCTTGACTGGCCAACGGGTTTGCTGTGTGCAGATTTGTACTCCCATTAATGGTATTTCCACCAAGTCTGGTGTCAGCGAATTATGGCCTTCTGCACATTGAAACTGCCGATCCAGTCCCTTTAAACGAAATATGAGACTCTGATTTTGCCAGAGTAGCCTTTTTTCTTATCTTATCAGACTATGCTTGTTTCACGATAGGCTATTTTCGTAATGTTACCAAATTTAATACATAAGTCTTTATGAAGTGCCTCAATACAAAGTATTTCATTCACCTGATATTAAAGAATAATAGTATTTCAATAGTCCGAATGCCCATTATGATCTTGTCATATTAGAAATACAAAACCATTCCTTTTCATTGGACAATAGACCTGTTAACTAATGTATTTAAATTTATGCATGATTCTCTCCAGAACCCATGTTTAATAATAATAATAATAGCTAGTTCTTATATAGCGCTTTTCAGGACCGAAGGCCCTCTCAAAGCGCTTTACAGATATATATATATTATTACCCCGGTCATCGGATTCAGGCTTTCCCCGCACACAATGTATGCACATTCTCCACTCCCTGGGGAGCATTCCAGCCAGGCGTCTTTTTTACAAGCGCACACTTGCTAATCTAAGCACAGTAGCTATCGCATCCTACCGGATACCCATTTAACACCTATCTATTTGATTCACCTGCTATGAATAATGACATCTCAATGAATGCAATCCACTTTACATACATTAGCTGTTGCTATATCAGGCAATCCCCTGGCAACCATTTGGGTTGTCATGGGAAACTTTTTTTTTTTTTATATTTGTGTGTTTATTAATTTTTCAATCATATACAAATTACATATTTACAAGTCATTGGTAATAATTAGACAAACAAACACAAAACCAATATATATATATAAGAACAAATAACAATAATGAAAGGACAAGAAAGTTATACAAAACCATTACAGTAAAAAATACCTTGAATTTACCCAAAATATCCATCACTGGCGCACACGAACATGGTCTTTTAAAGTAGTTTTAATTTTTTAATATTCTCTACAAACCAAAAAAACAAAACAATTCTAAACATTCCTTAACTGCTTAGTTGATATTAGTAATGTTACCACACCGTCAGTTTCTGTCGAATCGAGGTGAAAAGGCATCATGCATTGTGTATGCGCCCCTGAGGGATACTTTGTATACACTGTACACATATAAATCATAATTTGAACTCCAGTGCATAAAGGGGAGTGAGGGGGCACAGGAATAAGTTAAATTAACATGAGTATCATAAGTCAAATCGCCATTTCTTAAAATGCGAAACAAGCTTGTTTCTTTTTTTCGCTGAGAAATATTCAATATCTTTTTGTTTCTTTATAAAACTCTTAAAAAGATCAACACTTGGTAAATCCCCCTTAAATTTACAAATATAAATATAATATTTTGCCACTAACAAGAGATATGTAATGAATCTGTCTGATGAAAAGCCAAAAAGTTTTTTAAAATTGGTAAGGTTAAAATTATTAATATGTTTTTGTATTATGTTTAACAAATATGTCCATATCGGGGTCACCTTTTCACAATCACAAAACAAATGGGTAATTGATTCCTCCTGGTTATCACAAAAAAAGCAATTTGGTGAATCTTTTCTTTTAATTTTATACAAAAAGGCATTTAAAGCTATAGTATTATGGAAAATTTTAAAATAGAAAGAACGCAATCTAGTTTCAATTGTACAAGTGAAATTAGCCTTGTGTACCTCTTCCCAAATGATATCATCCGGGACTGTTATTTTACTATTCCAATATTCATATCTCTTGTCCAGTGGATAGGAAACGTTTATTATGCTATAAGCATGCTTTGGAACTTTTTTTGCAGCTTTTAATTCAGTAACCAAGGAATCATGAATATCAAAATTATACCAACATACATTTTCTAACCATTCACTGGGAATATTTCTCATTAAAAAATTGAATTTTCTTCTATCTGTCTGAGAAATTCCAAAATCTAATATCAATTCTTCATATAATTTATAACCAGGGAAAGGAGGGTTCAACAGATCAGAAATCACCATGATTTTCTTATCAAACCAGGTTTCATAATAAAAACGATTTTTGGATTTAGAACGAATTAATCTATTAAACCACAATAATTGACAAGCCCCAATCTCAGAATATTTACAATCATAAGTTTCTAAAGTTGCATGTTCTCTATAGATATACCAGGTACGTAAAGAATCCGCCACTTGAGAGTTACTCAAAGATTGTAAGACTGATTCTGGGGCATATGATTTCCAAAGAATATGGGGATCTCTATGAAATTTTTCCAAGGCTGATAGTTCAATTGTCTTCCAAACAGAATCATAATTTTCATCAAATAAATACTTGACCCATGTCATTTTTTGAGCAAGAGCATATGCTGATGGATCAATCATTTTGAGACCACACTGAAGATAATCATTGTACAAGATTTTTCTTTTAACTCTATCTTTACCACCACTCCAAATAAATTTAAAAAATTAACTATTTAACTCATTAAAAAAATTCTGAGGTATTTTTACACTAAGAACAGAAAAAAGATATAATAATTGTGGAAGAACAAGGGACTTAATTACACATACTTTACCAATTAAAGAAAGGTTTCTCATTTGCCAGCAATTTAAAGTCTGTTTCATTCGTTTTAATTTTTCTTTATAATTAAGATCGAATATCAAACCCAAATTCAGTGAGAAATTAACTCCCAAAGATTTAAATTGAGAGATCTTCCATGTTATACCCTGGTTTCTCAACGGAAAATCTTGACATCCTCTCTTAGATCCAATCCAAATTGCCTCTGTTTTAGCTACATTAATCTTACAACCAGAACATCTACCAAATATATTCAAAATATCAAACAGTGTTTTAAAGGAATCTCCAGACCCATCTACAAAACAAACAGAATCGTCAGCGAATAAAGAAATCTTTACTTCTTGGTTATTGATCTTTATGCCCCTAAGCTGTTCATTTTGTCTAACTGATAAAGCCAAAATCTCAATAACAAACAAAAAAAGATATGGAGAAATAGGACAACCTTGAAAAATACCTCTTTGCATAGAGATGCGATCCGTTAAAAAACCATTGTTCATTACATATGTTTTTCGTTCAGAATATAGGGTCTTTATCCATCCGATAAATTTATCACCGAAATTAAACTGTTTTAATGTCTGGAACAAAAAATTATGATTAACACTATCAAAAGCCTTCTCAATATCAAGTAATATTATAGCTCCAGGGACTTCATTAGTTTGAGTATATTCAATAATATCAAGTATTAATCGAATATTATGACTTATATTTCTGCCTTTTAAAAAACCAGATTGATCTGGGTGAATAAGTGTATGCATAAAGCGTTTTATGCGATCTGCAAAACACTTTGCTAATATTTTATAATCAACAGTCAAAAGGGTTATAGGGCGATAATTCTTAATCAACAAGTGGTCTTTGTCCTTCTTTGGGAGAAGAGTAATAACACCATTTCTTTGTGATACAGACATCATCCCGTTTTGTAAAGAGAAGTTAAAAGAATTCATCAACATATCACCTATATCAGACCAAAAGGTTATATAAAATTCAATGGGAAGTCCATCAAATCCGAGAGTTTTATTCACATTCATGGATTTCATGACATCAAATATTTCTCGTTTTGAGAGAGGCTTTTCCAGTATGTTCTTTTCATCATCTGTTAATTTCAAAATATCCAAGTCATTAAACAAATCTTGATTAACATTTTCATTTGTCTTATACTGACAGTCAGGATTGGAATACAACTTACTGTAAAATTTGTGTATTTCACTTAATATCTTATCTGGGTCAGAGGTTAAGTTTCCTTCTTGATCTGTTATTCTACTAATTGTCTTCCTTTGCCAGGCTCTGTTTTCAAGATTACAAAAATATTTTGAACTCTTCTCTCCTTCTTCTAACCACCTTACCCTAGATCTTATCATCAAACCTTTAGTTTCAAAGTCATAAATTTTATTTAATTGGTCTTCTAGCTCTTCAAGTTTTAATAAAAGTGGTTTATTTTTAGAAACATCACTGCTTAATTGTATTTTTATTTTGTCAATCTCTTTCATGAGTAAATCTTTTTCTTTATTTCTTTCCTTTTTTTTTCTAGCAGAATATGCAATACTAGATCCAGTTAAAACACATTTAAGGGCATCCCACTGAATATTAGGGTTACATTCAGACTCTTTGTGAATTTCTTTGAACTCTACTATTTTTTCCTTGATCAATTTGATAAAGTCTGGATCGTGATGTAAATAGTGACAATTAAGCTTCCAATAGCCTCTCCCTCTCAAAGGAAGATTATCTTTAAATTGGACTGATACTACTGAATGATCAGATTGGATACCTGGATAAATTTTAGATTTAACAAAATTACTTATAAAGTTACTGGAAACTAAAACATAATCAAGTCTTGATTTTTTTGGTGCCTCGTGTATTGTCTTGATGTTGGGTGAAAATGTCGCCAAACATCAACTAAATTGTATTCTTCAATAATAAGTGAAAGCATATTACTAACCCTTATATTAGAATGGCATTGTCTAGTGCCTTGATAATCCAAGGGCCCAATCACTGCATTAAAATCTCCACCAATGATTAAAGCAGAATTATCAAATTTGTCAATTTCAGCAAACACTTCCAATAAAAAATCTGGGTCATCATTATTTGGGGCGTAAATATTAACTAGGGTCACCAACATATCATTGAGAATAAGATTTAATATTAGAAATCTACCATTTGGATCATAAAATAAAGACTTTACTTTAACTGAAACAGAGTTTCTTATAAGTATTGCTACACCACGACTGTTTGAAGAGTAACTTGCAAACCAACATAATTCACCCCATTGTAATTTCCAAAAATTATCATCATTCTTATCAGAGTGGGTTTCCTGTAGAAATATAATGTCGCTTTCAATGTTTCTTAAATAATGGAAGACTTTTCTTCTTTTGACATGATCCTGTAAACCCCTACAATTGAAGGTGCTCACTTTTACTATCATTCTTTTAAAAAGTTATCATTATGAGTGTACCATCCTTTGTAATATGTTAAGAGTACAGTGCACTGGACATACTGGAATGTATATACATGTAAGCATATAATCTTCATATTGATACAGGTTAATATAATGGTTTGGAATGCAGTAACAAAAATAGAATTATAACATATTTTCTTGTCACAAAGATGTAAACAAAATAAAATCAAATCTAAAAAAAAACAATAATACAAATGAAATATACCAAAACATTAGAGGCGAAAATCGCTGGGCGCAGATGCACAAAAACATCAAGACTTCAAATCAAAAAACAGTCTTGACAAGTGCAAAAATAACAACCAACACATCAGTAGAAAACAAAGAGATATTAGACAGTGCATAGAGGCACCAAATCTTGCAAATTTGATAGAATTGTAACAAACATACATGTATATATTTGACCCCCCCCCCCCCCCTTAAAAAAAAAAAAAAAAAAAAAAAAAAAAAAAGCAGAGCCAAAGGAGCTCTTTAAAAGTTTGATATAAAAGCATCTAATACCTAAAAATAGTTTGACATAAATTTATCAATCTGATAGCACACAATAATTTGGTACAGTATACATCTGCAACAAATTTTAAAGATACATGGATTAAGGAAAAAAATTGGTCAAGCTTCATGGCAGGTCTCAAATGAAAAAGAAAGAAAGAAAGGAATCAGTAAACACATGCCTGTCTGATAATAATAAGTTGTCAAGCAACTATGATTACTTGCTCTAAAATTCAGTTTTACTCAACCACCATATACTGGGGAAAAAATCCCAAAGGATGAGAATGACTGTGAGGTCAAATTTACTGTATAAATACATGCTGCATAAATTAAATAAGCTTAGTTTGTATTAACAAGTCTACGTTTAAAATGTAAATTCTTTAATAACGCATAGTTGTAAAATCTTATCAATGATAAGACAAACGAATACAGATGTTTATCATTTAATCAAATTAAGTATATTAAGATAACAAAAAATTTAAAAAGAAGTTTATATCAGGTACATGTAAGTAGAATCTACATGTAGTAAATGATTTACAGAGACACATATCTACTATCAGGTTTCTAGAAGACAACAAACGTCAACTATCAAAAGTAAAGAAATTAAGTGAGCATGAAAAGCAGTATTTTCAATGTTTAAAGTTAGCTGATGGCAATATCATGTTGTCCTTGATTAAGCAAAGATAAGCTTTCCATCCTTGTTTCTGTATGCCAATTTCGCCGGATACAAGAAAAACGACTTCTTGCCTTCGTCCTTAAGTTGCTTCAATGCATCCATCTTCTCTTTTCTCATCTGGAGTACACGACGAGAGAAGTCTTCCGAGACAAACACCTTCCCATCCCGGAATCTGCTCTGGACTGCTTTAAGCTTTGCGACACATGCCTTGCGTACCTTTTCCTTAGAAGCATAAGTTGAAAAAGCGACGTGGATGATCCTTGGCCTCATTGCTGCTCCATCTCTCTGGTCTCTAATTACGGCGGGGGTGCGATGACACCGCTCAATGGCATAATCGTTCTGGGGAACACCAACAAAATCACTGAAGAATGCTTTCACTGTTTCATAACAGTTTTCCTTGGGTACTTCAGAGACTCCATGCAACACAAGGTTGCTTCGCCTGGCTCGGTTTTCCAGATCATCTAATTTCAGTAGAATTTCTTTCTTCTCCTCCTTCAGCTTTTTAACTTCGCTTACTACCTCATTCATCTGGATACAGCAAGCATCAATCTTTTCTTCGTTTTCATCAGTTTTCAAAGAAATTTTTTCTAATCTATTTATCACCAAAGATTCAATCCGCTCTTCCAGCTTGTAAAACTTCTCCAAAAATTGAGCGAACCACACAGGCGGGGGTGAAGCGTCCCCGCCGCCGTATGCAGCGGCCTGCGAATCCGTCGACATATCATCAGTGCTAGCCTTCTTCGGGGGAGGTGATTTCGCCTTTTGTGGGGAGTCGAGCTGTCTTTTGGGTCCCATACTAGTAATTTGTTTGTTCTTGTATAATATTATAACAATTCTACTAAATGTTTGATACACTTGAACTTCTCTCCAGCAAGATTTGGGTAAAATTACGAAGAGTTTAGTCAGAAATCATGTTTCTTGCACAACAGACAAGGGCGCCCTCCATGGGAAACTTTTCTTCAAGAAGCATGCATGAAATTAGTAAATGTGTTTATTGGGGATACAAAATAATGAAAAAGCTCACAAAATATTGTTTTACATGTACCTTTTCTCAACCTTCTGTTTTGACAGCTGGCCATCCGTGAATATATGGGCTCACCGACCTGGATCTGGGGGACCCTCATGACACTCTCTGCTAGCTGTCTCATCTTCTCCTTCTACAAACTAAGTAGATGAAGATTCATCATCACAAACCTACATGAGATGTAAGGTGTAGGACTGTAGGGAAATATTTGTGAAATATTAGAACTGTCAATCGACTGACTCGTAAACAAAAATGGTCTTTCTTCAAGTGAGATACAATGGATTAAACCTGTTTTTGTTTCTTCATCCAACTGAGTAGATAAAGATTCATCATCACAAACCTACATGAGATGTAAGGTGTAGGACTGTAGGGAGATGTTTTGTGAAATATTAGAACTGTCAATCGACTGACTTGTTTAAAAAATGGTCTTTCTTCAAGTGAGATACAATGGATCAAACCTGTCTCGTCTTCTTGTTGTACAGACTGAGTAGATGAATTTCATCATCACAAACCTACATGAGATGTAAGGTGTGGGACTGTAGGCTAATGTTTGTGAAATAATACAAATGTGAACTTCCTTGTAAAAAAATGGTATTTATTCAATTTGGATATGGTGGACTTTTGTAATGGAGGTGGAACAGTAGAAATGTATGATATTATAAGGCATCAGATTTGAGAACTGTCGATTAGAATAAACCAGTTACTAACATATTCCAATTTATGGATGTTTCTTTCCTGGGGACCTAGTGACGAGGTATTCCATTATTAATGAATGAACTACGATACTTGGAATCCAGTCTGCATACTTTACTTGTTGCCGTGTCTGGCAAACCTCGTACAAGCTTTCGGGTTGTCAAACCAACCTTTCTTTAAACAGTATGCCTAAAATTGGAATATGCTAGTAAACCGGTCTTTTGTAAAATGAGATAGAGTAGACCTTCGTTGACGGAGCTGCACGCAACAGCAGAAACATACATGAGATGCAAGGTATTGGACTGTTACGACTGAAACGTTGTTCTTCAAGCTTTCAGCTGTGATACGGTCTAGTGAGTAGAAAGTGCTACATTTATCAGAGGCATAACATACGCAGGATTCAAGGTATGGGGCTGTATATTGAAACTTGATTGGGGGGGGGGGGGAATCAAGGAATTTTTTTTTAATGAAAACCCTGAAATAGCTACATGTACTTTGTTTTAATATTACCATTTATGTAAGTTCTGTTTTGAAATTTAAACAAATTATGTTTTATGAATCACCATTAAATAGTGAATCACGCTGCAAGATTATTAACTCAACTTGACAATGTTTGGATTACTATGCACCTTCTCTGAATGTATTAATAGTTAACTATGTGAGCCATTCAAGATGGAACTAATGTATACGGGAGCCACGTCTATTTTTGCCTGTATTACTTATTTTTATTCATTTGTTTATTGTTATTTACTTCTTCTTCTTTTTTCTTTTTTTTGTCTTCATTTTTTTCTTGCAAGAACTTGCCATTTACATGTTTGCCCTCAATGCCCACTGTGCCAATTCTTTGTATTCATTTATTTATTTGTTTTGTATTTATTTATTAGTTTTTTGGCTGTTAAGTAGCAAGATTTAATTATCACAAGGGTATTTTCTGGGGCCCTTGATACTCTGTACTAGTACTTTGTTTTAACCCAGTTTTCCTGTATTGTATTGTATTGAAGATTTACTTTTGTTTTCATTTTTTTACATCGCAAAGTCTGAATTTTCACTTATATTTTTAATTTTGTAAGATTTACATGGTTCATGTACATTCCTGTTTATATTTTACAACTCACAAAGGGAGGTACTAATTCATTCAAAAATATACTCTTCAGTAATTGCATGTTGCATAATGCTATGTAATTGATATTTATGCAGGCCGTAGTTACAAAGCACTACGGGGCGAAAAGTATATACACATTGTACAAACAAGATGTTTGTTGAAATCATTTCAAATTATATTTAAAAACAACATTTTTGGGTCAAGTTGTTCATTGCTCTATTTTTATTCTTGTCAATAGAAGCGCTAAACAGTTGAACCGTAATTCTGAAATGACACAGCCAATAAGCTGAAATGTGTCTAATGCTAAGAAATTAATATGAATCAACGTTATTTATGTAAACAGGTTTAGATGAAGATGTACAGTACTTTTCGCTGTTTTTTTTTGTAACGTGTCAGTGTGATACATTGTCAGTTTGTAGTATAATTTCTCAGTTCACATGTTTATTTGTTTGACAAATTTGTTACAAATATATCTATGCATATTCATGAATATGTAAATGTTGAGGAGGCGGAGTCAGATTTGGTGAGGGGGGAGTATATCAAGTGCAGCAGTGCAGGATTTTTTTTTTTAAATAGTTTAGAATAACCTGAGTTTGCTAAGGTATCATCAAGGTGCATGATCCTCAGGCCATAAGAATATGTGTATTGCAGATGCAGCTACCAGTATGTACCTATACTCTGTAAGTGTACATGTAATAGGGTTAAATGGAAGATGAAAAGTATACAATACAAGTTCCCACAGCACATTGGCACTCGTAATTCATTTACACATAACATAAAAATTGATTAATTAAAAAAATTAGAAGAAAAAAAACCAGCAAAAAAAAATGTTGTGGAGTTTACTGCATCCTTTGCGACACATACCTTAATCCCTGCTATTCATATCATTGCAGGAATTAGTTTAGACTTGGTGAAACTTGATTGATATTGACAGCAGAGAAACACACTATTACATCATCAAAGAGACATATTGGAGTTTCTAAGCTCATTTGTGTCATCTTGTAACTTGCCAAAAGCGGTGGAATTTTTTGTGTGAGATACAATCCAAAATTTTATATAGTAGTAATGAAATCCATTTTTGTATTTCTCTGAGTTTAAAAAATGAACCTTTTTTACTGCTTTTTGGACATTTTGGTACTGCCGTGTTTCTTGTTTCTTTTCAATTTCTCAAAATTCACTAAGATAAGGCTTTTTCACTGCTATGAGGGACCATTTTTGGTCTCTATGTATTGGAAACATCTCTTTTGTCAAATCACACCAAAAATTGACAAGATACATTTCTGTTCATTTATTTGTTTTCATTTATTTCAAATTGTGGTGATGTTTTTAGTACATGAATTATATATGTGTATATTCATTTGATATTTCATGCTCGTGTGATTTTAATGTTGTTGTTTTTTATAAATGTGGGATGTACATGTGATATTACAGAAGTTTATTATGAGCAATATGAATGAATGCCAATGTGATTATTGATAATCAGGGCCACGGGATTAAGGTGTTTTTTTTTCGGGGGGGGGGGTAACCTTTTTTCTGCAAGTTCTTCACGTTTCTCATGTCAGGGGGCTTATAATTCCAAAAAAGAAAATGGGGTTTATAATTTTAAGCATTTCATGCATTATTCCAATGGTTCGTAATTCCGAAAAATGAAACAGGCTTCTATTTCACTTTTAAATAATGAACTGTCAGAATTATGTATCCTTTTTCTCCCTTCAGAATTATGAGTGCTATTCAATTTTCAGAACTATGAACCCAACTTCATTTTTGGAATTATGAACCCTACATGAAATTCATTTTCAGACATGTCATTTTGGGAATTACATGTACAGAGCTGCCGACCAGTACAGAAGTAAATAGGACAGTACGATTTTTCCTCAATAAAATACGATTTTCCAACAATAAAAACTGCCAATTCTCTCCTGTGAAGTATCCTACAAGCATCTCACATCAGCAATTTGGCGATGTCCATTGGTTCATCGTACACACCAGTCAGGACGAAATCATGCATATTCAACCAATGGTCTTTAAAAAAAAATCTTCCTGTATGTGGAAACCTATGAATATTGGCAACCCCCCCCCCCCCCCCCCCCCCCCTAAAAAAAAACACACAACAACAACAAAAACGCATGTTCGCGGTAAGAAAGTATTTATCAGTCAAAAATAGGATATTTATTTTGAATATAGGATTTTTTGGGGAAAAGAATAGGATTTTTTTTTAGTTGGGGTTGGCAAGCTGTGCATGTATGAACCCTAAGAAATACGAACGTTATTAAACAACTAACATTCAGAAAAATAACATGTAACCATTCTCTTTTATTGCTGCAATGTGGTAATCAGTTAAATTGAATTATATTTATTTCATCTTGTATATAACATGCATCTCAATGGATGGAATCCACTCCACATATTCTAGTTGTTGCCATGTCTAGCAAGCTTCTGGCAAGCTTTTGTGTTGTGAAGAGCAACTTTTGTTCAAGAAGTATGCAAAAAGTTAGTAAACAGGGGGGTGTTTCATAAAGCTGTTCTTAAAGTTACACATGATACGAACGTTATTAAACAACTAACATTCAGAAAAATAACATGTAACCATTCTCTTTTATTGCTGCAATGTGGTAATCAGTTAAATTGAATTATATTTATTTCATCTTGTATATAACATGCATCTCAATGGATGGAATCCACTCCACATATTCTAGTTGTTGCCATGTCTAGCAAGCTTCTGGCAAGCTTTTGTGTTGTGAAGAGCAACTTTTGTTCAAGAAGTATGCAAAAAGTTAGTAAACAGGGGGGTGTTTCATAAAGCTGTTCTTAAAGTTACACATGACTTTACGAACGACTTGAATATGAAGTGCCAGAGAGGATGCCCAAAGTTTATTCCTAATGTTTTAACAAAGTGTGACTATATTTCCAACAACCTCAATAAAATTATGGCAAAAAATATACTTTGCATCAAAAATGTTTGTTATGATAAGAATGTTAATCTACATCTGCACAGTTCAACTTTAGTTGATGCAGTTAAAAATGATTGAGCATCCCATTTGGCTTTTCATATATAAGTCATTCGTAAAGTCATGCGTAACTTTACGAACAGCTTTATGAAACACCCCCCAGGCCAGATTAGCCTTCTCCATACCTTGTGGAGTCATATCAAGGATCACTGTGTGGAGTGGAAACCACTCCCAAATTATTAAAATCACCACTTTGAAGAAGATTCAAATTCAGGTCAATTAAAAAGTACAAATGTAAATTGGTCATGGACGAAAATAATACAATTGGTATTTTGTCTGTTTATGTAAGTATTGAAAATGTCCAATAAACGTAATATGAACATTTATAATATTTCATTATAATATGGAGTAAATTTCCACTCTTCTGAATAAAAAAAGTATTAAGATATTGTGTATGTACAAACTTGTTTGATTTGTTGTGTATCAACCATGGGTAAAGATGGAGTTAGGATATGGATGTAAAATAAATATTCAAAATGATTAAATATGATACTATTGAACAGTTTCTCGTACATGACTGCTTTATATCTTTACCGTGTTAAATCTGGACCAGTTCTCTCCTGTTACATTTACTGCAGATGTATTGTTCATATCTCTCTCCCCTCCTCGCTCTCCCTCTCCTTTTCTTTCTCCTTCGCACTGAAAATCTTTTTGAAATCTTTGATTTCCATCTATCCCCTCTCTCTCCCTCCCTCTCTTATTCTACCACACTCCTTTCTCTCTCTCTCTCTCTCTCACACACACACTCTCTCCCTCCCTCTCTTATTCTTCCACCCTCCTCTCTCTCTCTCTCTCTCTCTCACACATTCTTTCTCTCTCTCTCTCTCTTTCTCTCTCCCTCCTCCTCCTTGCCTTCTCCTCTACCTGTGAATCTCTCAGAATCTCCCAATCTCTTACTCTTCATCTATCCCCTCTCTCCTTCTCTATTTTATCCCTCCCCTCCACTTTTTCTCTTTCTCTTTCTTTTCTGCCTGCCAGCCTACTCCTCACTCTCCTCTTTGAATTTCTCTGAATCTCCAAATATCTTACTTTCCATCTATCCCCTGTCTCCCTTTCTCTCTCTTTCTACCTCCCTCTCCTATCACTCTCTCTCTCTCTCTCTCTCTCTCTCTCTCTCTCTCCCTTCTCTCTCCCTCTCCTCTCTCTAGCTCTCTCTCTCTCTTCTCCCTCTTCTCTCCATCAACCTCCTCCTCTCTGAATATCTCCGAATCTCCTTGTAAAGGTATCATAAGAGAGAGAGAGTGTGTGTGTGTGTGTGTGTGTGTATGGTTGAGGAAGAGAGTGAGAGAGAGAGAAGGGGCAGAAAAGCAATTGAATGAAAGGGCAAAATCAAAACAAGAAGCGGTGGATCACTTTTCGAAGTAAAATCTTTTATTGAAATAACTCTAGGCCCACAGATATCCCCAACCCACGGTGAAAGGTATTTCGATTTATTATATCAAGCTCTAATTTAATATAGTCACTCGGAATTTAACAGTTTTCACCAAATATTACAACAATCCCAAATATAACAACCACCCAATGTTAAATTTAATACATATACACATCAGTCCCTGTTTAATGAAATTTAAAGGCCCGAACGATTTAGGTTTAAACACTTTGACATCAGCTGAATCTTCTATCGAGTATTTAGCCAAGAAAAACTCATATCGGTGTCAAGATGGTGTTAATAGAGTGCTACAGATCAACACCGGGTGCTTGACACCGAACATCAGCCGAAGCCTCGATTGAAGAACAAGCCACGAAAAACCCGACACCTGTTACTCGGCGCACGGCTGGTGCTAAATCATAAACCTGTTGGACAAAAGTTTTACACCTACACCTCGCCCTGTTCATGACAGAGGCCTACATTGGGAAGGTCATGAATTCGTTTGTAAAATACTTTTTATGACTTTTTGATACTGAAATGCTGATTCGGAACATATCATCAGTGAAAGATTGGGGTAAAGTACCAGTTGAGACCAGTTCAAACCAGTAGATACCAGATGGAAATCCTTACTGGTTTCAGTTGGTATCAACTGGAATTTCTACCTGGGATTATAGATAGTCCTATCAGAACGAAAGCGCCGTTAGGAATATAAACCAAAAATTTGAAAGATAATATAAAATGTGAAGCTTTTTTGTCCTATATGAGTTTCTGCTTAGATCAGTGGCGGATCCAGGGGGGGCACAGGGGGCACGTGCCCCCCCCCCCTCCCCCCCGCCAAAAAAATATGTTAAAATCAGCCCTAAATTCGCCCAAAATGTACTGAAAAACAGGGACGTGCCCCCCCCCCCCCCGGGAAGAAATTCCTGGATCCGCCCCTGTAGATGAAACCAATGCAATAGACTCATGCTGAATAATCAAACTTGCAACAGAACGTATTGATTTTGATGAATGGGTTTTTTATAAGAAAACTTGAGAACTGTTTCATCCTGCCCTATGATATGCTTTGCAGAGCTTCAGCCCTCAGTCAGCTTCTGCGTTAACTTCCTGTAAGAAAAAAGAGTGAATAAATGAATAAATGAATAAATTATTAACACTCTCCCCGCCCATATCCAGGACTCACCCATCATTGACATTTTCAAAATGAATCTAAAAACTCATCTATTCCATAAACAATCCAAATAACTATAAAGTAAGTTTGAATTTGTATTACAATGATTATATTATGTCTTCTTTAAATTGTTGCTATTATTAATATATTATTTTCAACTTTCCCAGGAATTTACATGTTATGTTAATTTCTTTAGTAATGTGAGTATTGTTTGATCTTCTTGGTAATTTAAGTAATGTTAATTCCATAGTAATATTGATTTTTCTTGAAGTAATCTTGATTTGTGTACAGCGCTTTGAAACTTTTATGTCACAAGCGCTACATAATTTGTTCGTATATTATTAAATATATTAAATTATTAATAAACAGATAAACAAATAAACAGATAATTCAATGAAAATTAAACAGATAAATCAACGAACAGTTTAATGATAAATACATAAATCAATATTAATTATACCTGGCTTTTGAGTAGATGTGGATTCTAGAAAGTTTATTCTAATTTCTCTATATTTCACTTGTCCATACACTGTATGGCAACTGTATATTCATTCAAGCCAATTTCTTTCGAAAAATGAAATTCCATTATCAAAGTTAAGTTCAATATATTTGTATTTTATATTGTTATAATAGATCTGATTATGTCATTAGCGTTAAAATGATTTCGAACTTAACTTAGAACAACCTCTTCTCCAAAAAAGTTGTTTTTTCTTACCCCGAAAGGGATGTTAATTTTTTGAATCTTTCCGTCTGCACTCTTTGATGCTTTCAATCTAAAGGGGGGAAACAAAGAATGTCATATCGAAATGAAAAACACAAATCTGTGGGGAAAATCTCGAAAATCAACTTGTACTCATGCGTTCAAAGTGAATGGTTGAAACACTAAAGCACAAACCAACCTAAGGAAATTTCAGTTGTGTTTGAGAAGGGATAGGGGGAGACGGCTCAGTGGTATAAAGGAGTGGTCTCGTATATTAGGATTAGGGTTCGAAACCAAGTGGATTCGTTGGTGCCCTTTGAAAACGCATTAATAATCCTTTTCAAGTTTCAAGTTTCAAATTATTTGTTTCCACTTTTTCGAAAATAACATAGTCGAACATAATATACATGGTAATAATTATAACTAACCATACAATATAGGAACAATAATGTACATGGTAATAGTTATGACAAAATATGCAATCATAATTAATATAAATACACTGAAAAAACTAAACATTGTGGGGGATCTACTAAAAAGCAAAGCTTGTATTATGTAGGTCCCAGTTAATGGTAGTGTATATAAGTTAGGAAATCTGAATAACATTATTTGCAAAAGGATTATGATTAAAAGGGGGTTATCTTTAAGTGACGTATTTTACTAAAACATACAACGTTAACAATTATGAAAAAAGGGAAAAGTTCTTTTCTTTCCTCAGCATAACCAAAGGTATATTAATTAAATAAAAGGATCAGTGCTTATTTTAGCACTACTTGTGAGGAAAGAAAGAATAATTGCAAGGAAACCAATTAAGAAAAGAGAAATGGTACGTCAGAAATGGTACGTTAAGCCTATATGCGCCACGCAAATTGTAAAGTACTTTTAAACAGGGTTGAAAGGTATATGTTTTAAAACAAAAATAATGTTTGATATTTCCATCGTTCCACAAATATTGAGGGTTAAATCATTTGTTTTAATAGAAATAAAATGCTATTTCTTCTTCTAGGGGTAAGTAAATGTCATGGTAAAATGGGTGTATTCGCAATTATTATAGTTTATAAGGTTTATTGCACTGCTGAGTAAGGCATGAAACCTCTCAAATGCGTCAATTTCCGAACAGTCATTTATCAATGTTTTAACTGTTTATGTAATATGTTTATCAAATTAATGATTTAGATTTGGAAAGGATGAATGTTTTGAAAATCAAACTTACTTTTCTTCCTGGATTGATTCGATTCTTGTTGTCAGCTCCTTGATCTGGAGAGAGAGAGAGAGAGAGAGAGAGAGAGAGAGAGAGAGAGAGAGAAAGAAAGAGAGATAGGGATATTATGTGATGTCTGGCAAGCCTCGGGGAAGCTTTTGAATATTCTAGAGAAAACAAATTATCGAGAAATATGCATCAAATTAGCATACAACTACCTTGCACCATAGCGTATTGAGAGAGATAGTTGCGACACGCGCATCTACACGTATGCGAGATGGGTCATTGGTTATAATTATTACTGCTTCAAGTAGTTTCCTCACACGTACATCTCTATGAGAGGGAACTAAATGAAGCACAAATGCATTACCGATTCAGCCAATAGGGGCCATACCTGATTACATCTTTCAAAATTCATAACTTTCTCCCTTTTGGCTGAAATTATTCTAGCTTTTACCAGCTGGAGTCTACTTTTTTAATTTTGCTTTCCTGTATAATTACTTTGTAATCAAAGTTGGATTTCCCTTTCAAAAGAAAGTGAAGAACTTTACCATGAGACCTGTAATTAACTTACATCGTACTTCTGACGCTTCTCCTTCTCCTGAAGGTCAAAGAGAGCTCCGAATGCTTTCATGATCCTGGTATGGATCTCAGTAGCCAGAGTCTTCATACCCTCATCAGATGACATACTCTCCGGGTCAAGCACCGGGACACGCTTAGCAAGGGTCTCCTCCCTCTCCTTCCTCAGCTCGGCTGGTGACATCTTAGCGAAGCGGACACGCTCATCCTTCAGGATTCAAGATTCAAGATAATTTATTGTCAAGTAAAAAAAATGTATAAAATTGGTTTTCGGACATTTGAAGGTGCAAACATGTAAATAAATATATAAATACGATCAAATAAATAAATTTTAACGTAACATTAATTTTAACAATCATCAATCATCACAAGCGTATGTTGCATTAAAAGAATAAGATTAAACTAAGGGAGGCAGTGCAATTAGACAGCTAATTATTAAAAAGCTAATTATTCCTACATGGAATAAAATGAGATGAGATGGAGAGGGGATAAAAAGAAGGTGAGAAAGGGATGGAAGGAGAGGATCGAGTCGGTGAAGTAAAAGATAGAAGGGGGAAAAGGAGGAGGAGGAGGAGGAGGAGGAGGAGGTGGAGGGGAAGGAGGAGGAGGAGGAGGAGGAGGAGGAGGAGCTGAGGAGGGGAAGGAAGAGGAGGAGGAGGAGGGGAGGAGGAGAAGGAGGAGGGGAAGGAGGAGGAAGAGGGGAGGAGGAGGAGGAGGAGGAGGAGGAGGAGGAAGAGGACTCGGGAGGAGGAATGGGAGGGAGCAAAGGAGACGGGGAGCAGGAGGAACGGGAGGAGAGGAGGAAGAAAAGGTGACGAGGACAGGATGATAAGGAAGAGGAACAGGGGGAATGGGCGATGAGGGAAGGATGGGGCGAGAGGGGCGGTGAGAGTAAAGGGGAGGAGATGGAAGAAAAAGGTTGTTGAGAGGGGAGGGATAAGGAGAGTAGGATAAGGGAAGAAGGAGGACGAGGGATTAAATTCAATCAACTCAAAGTCTCATTTATTGTCCTTGTCAACGATTTCATTGTTTAATTAGGCTTACAGCGATATAGAAACTTAAAGAGGCAAGTGATATTCTTAAAAATGCACCAAAACCATGACTAAAAAAAGAATAAAGGAAAATATAAAATGAGGCTCGTGATAACTTTGTGTAAAACTTGTAAATAATTTGATTGTGATTAATCAATGCTACCAAAGTTTAGTTGTATTGATTCTGATTGGTTAATTCTAAAAGGTTTTGTTAGATTGATTCTGATTGGTCAATGCCTACACAGTTTTTTTAGATTGATTCTGATTGGTCAATGCTACCAAAGTTGTCAAAAGGCCTACTAGCAAAATTGTGTTTCAATGGATTCGATTGGTCAATCATCATGTTATGTGTGATTTGATATCGATTGTTTGAAGCCCCTATATCAAGCCCTTCAAAACTTATTTCAAATTGAACTGTAGCAGCCAGAAAAATTTATGAAAGTATATGAAATATCAGATCACATTTGCAGAAGATTTTAGTACCTGAATGATTGGTTGGAATTTGTTTGGGTTTTGCATGGCGCGCTTTCGCTCCTCTCTCTCCTTCTTCTTCTTCTCCTGTGCTTCCTTGATACGACGGTTCTCCTCCTCGTGTCGTAGGCGGCGTGCTTCTTCATTCTTCTTTATCCTATCTAGCCACATTGCTTGCTCGGCACGACGGCTAGCCTGCAAAAGAAAAAAGAGAGCAGAGAAAAGAAAAGAGAAGTAATTTCGCACAATTTTTATTTCAGAACTACACTTTTCAAAATGTTGTGGACACCTCATAACTTTTCCAATCTAGACCATTCCTTCCTCCCATTTCTTCTTTCTATTTCAATTTTCATCCGTTTTCGATTATAAACACTAATATGGTTGATATCATTATCATCAGTCGTAATCATTATCACACTCATCATCATTACCATCACCACCACCATCACCACCACCATCACCACCACCACCACCACCACCATCACCACCACCACCACCACCACCACCATCACCACCGTCATCATTTGTATTGGTAATATATGTTATCTCTCTCTTTCTCTTAACCCCTTTTTTCTTTTATACCCCTTCCTCTTTTTTTCATTTTTGTTGTTGCAATGACCTTATGTATTTCATTTCATATTGGGCATATTTCTTCTTATTATTATTTATAATTCATTTATCATCATTATATATAATAATAATAATATTCCGTGTTTATATAGCGCTCAATACATCGATCCGACGATATTGCCTAAGCGCTTCACAGATATATTATTACCCCGGTCATCGGATTCAGGCTTACTCGCATACAATGTATGCACATTCTCCACTCCCTGGTGAGCACTCCAGCCAGTCGCCATTTTACAAGCACACACTTGCTCGTCCAACCACATGGATATAATGAATATTATATAAATAAATATATACTTAATAATACCTAATTGATATTTTTTAAAGGGGGGCTTCATCCCGGGCTTCATCCCCAGTCCTCGCTCCCCCCCCCCCCCCCCCCCCCCCACTCCGGGGTCGGAATGACCGCATGCGTGTTACCAAAATGTCCGGTAAAGGGGTACTTTTCGTCCGACAAAGTCCGGCCCGAGAATTGTAAAAAAAAAGGGGTGTATTTGACTTTTCATCCGGAGATTTCTTTAAAAAGGGGGTGTTTTTTTCTTTTTTTCTCTCATCTCTTTGGACTCCTGAGAAATTGTTCCGAATTTAGGGGGGTACATTGAGCAATTTTCCGAATTTAGGGGGGTTTCCAAGGCAGGAAAAGCCCGCGAAAGGGGGGTTCGGAAATGTTGGCAGTCCTTAGATAGGGGGTGCTTTCAAAAAGAGGGAACGAGCATACGCGTGCCCTAAAAAACATTGAGTGGGGGGGGGGCGGGCTTCGCTCTCTCTATCTCTTTCTAACCCCCCCCCCCCTCTCTCTCTCTCTCTCTCTCTCTCTCTCTCTCTCTCATGCGTAGATTTAAGTATACCAGACTACAAACAGACTCATATTATCTGCCATTGCTTCCTATCCGAGGGGCACTTACCTGTTTTTCCCGGATAACATTGATCTCCTCATCGTACTGATCTATCACCTTCTTCAGCTCACTCCGAGACGCTTCAACCTCAGCTTCAAACTCCTTTTTCTGTGTTTTTTTAATAAAAAATAAATAAAAAAACAGTGGTATAAGATTCTTGACTTTCATACGGGAGGTCCTTAGTTCGAGTCTTGCTCAGCCCTCTCATACAATAGGTCCTAAGTTCGAGTCTTGCTCAGTCCTCTAATCCTTAGACAAGGTATTTCCTCACAGTTTTATCCCTCTCGGTCCATTTTCATTGGGAGAATATCTGGCAATAATCAGCAGCGGCTAGGCTTAAGCAGCCCTGTATAACATCCCATGGATTGTGGTTATCGAGTTGGCGGGGTCAAAGCACCCTTTTTCGAGTCGCCCCCCCCCCCTCCTCTCCCCATTTATTCCCTACCCTATCTCTCATTCTATCTCTCTTCTCTCTCTCTCTCTCTCTCTCTCTCTCTCTCTCTCTCTCTGTGAATCTCGATTCATTAAGAGTTAATAAGCATGATGGGATGCATGTAAATATAATTATACAAACAACATAACTACAAACGACTTCTAGCTTTCATCCCTCTATCAGCATGCACTACTAAAAGGTCCAAAGGAGAATATTAGAGTGGAGTCGACCTCTCTGAACACATTCAGAGAATGTTGACCTTCTTTGAACCTGAACTTCGGGCTGAACTTCCACATATCAGCAACATCAGCAAATGAAACAATTGCAGTGGTGTTTTTGATAATTATGCCATAGATGAGCATTAAAAAACATTGTCTTATCATGGACCTACTAAGGAGCCCCAGAAGACAGTTGAAAACAGGTGAATTCACCTTTTTAAAGCGAGCTAACAAACCGGCATAGGGTTTTTGAGGGATTGAGGGGGGGGGGGGGGGCGCAGTCCCCTTCTTGCCTGACAATATGAAATGTGACCCTGTATATCTAAGGTATCAACATGCACACATTTTACACGTGCACACACAAGAGGAATAAGTATAGATCTTTGCAACCAGAAGGCATTCATTAGCAAACATGCAACATGTGCAAAGATAACAAGTTGCCCGAAAAAATAACAAACGGGGTCCTAAGCAGTACAATGCGAAAAATGTATCATAGCAAATGATCAAGGAAAATATCATTTTGGTCTGCAGAAATGTACATGCAGATATGTCAAAAACATCGAAAAAATAATATTCATCTTATCGTTTACACCATCGAGAAATGTCCTCATTTTGCAGACGTGTATGATTGCATTAATATTATAGAGAGGAATATACATCGTTGGTGCATCATTCATATAGCTTGGTTAGAAATTTAACTTACACACTTCTATAATCTATACATTTTGTAATTAGTGAGGTGGTCGGCCATCATTTTAAGCGATGCAACCTTCTACATCTAAACTATACAGCGGACATCAATTTAAAGCAGGACTTCACTACTCGTACATTGTTAGCGGTTTTAGGATCATTTTTCTATACAAATTCAAACCTTCTCTTCCGCTTGTTGTCTGTCCTCATCAGTCATTCTGTTTCATTCAAAATAAAAAGCAAATAAATGAACAAACAAAATGAATAGGCATACAAATTGGATCAAAGACCAAGGCCATGCAGAAATTTACTCTTAGCCCTACATCATCATATATATTTTTTAATCTTAATTTTTTGGCGGGGGGGGGGGGGAGCTGAATTATTTCTGGGGAGTGTTGCACAAAGACTAAGATCGATGGCAGGCCATTCTTGCCACTGGTTGCTCTCACCATTGGTCTTTCACTTATGATATTTAGAAAATATTTTTCCTTCAATAATGAAAGTTACTATTAAAAAAATGTAAATTATGTAGATTTGTGACCATGATTTGTACGTCCCATGAGAGACCAATGCCAATAATGGTGAGAGCAAACAGTGGCATGACCGGCCTGCCACGGTAAGTCCGACTTAAAGTAGATAACAGTTTTTGTGAAACACTCCCCTGGACACACAATTCATTTTCAGTTAGCTATTTTAACATTTTACATGTAGATTCCCATTCTTTATTCATTGACGTCACTAGCTTACTGAAACGCAAACAATAAACAATCAAACAAACAAACAAACACAGTACACAAGAACAGTCAATAAACAAGCAAGAAAGTTGGAGATTTGCAACAAGAATTACTTAAGAGAAACAGTGTTCTTCATCAATTATCTTTGAGGGTGAGGGGGGTGAGGTGGGGGAGTTGACTTTTTTGCCAACACAGTACCTTTCATTTAGCAAAATTCTTTAAAATTTATGGGAAAATATGACCACTTTCACGGCATAGAAAACAAAAAGAACGAACGATGAAGTTGATGAAGAAATAGAAGAAAATGTAGAAGAAGAAGAAGAAAAATTAAGAGACGCAATGATAAAAAAAAAATATAGAAAAAAGGAAAAGACACAAGAACGACATACTTAGGTACATGAAGAAAAATTAAAAACAAATTTTGTGAACAATTTATTTAAAACAAAAAGAATCATGTACAATTTCGATGCATAAGCCTAAGAAAAGGAACAACGATGACAAAGAAATAATAGGAAGAAAATTAAATGGCTAAGATAATTAAAAGGGGTAGGAGGCAAAATATAATTTAAAAAATTCATGTAAGAGGTGTTTAGGTAAAGGGGAAAAGTCTCATTTAAAACCAACATTATCATTTCTGAATAAAACTTACGTTTCTGGATCCGTTTCAGCCATGGTTGGAATGTCACTTGTCAAGATAAGTCTGTGTGAGAGAGAGAGAGAGAGAGAGAGAGAGAGAGAGGGAGAGAGAGAGAGAGAGAAAGAGAGACAGATATAGAGAGAGGGAGAGAGAGAGAGAGACAGAGAGACAGACAGATAGAGAGAGAGGGAGAGAGAGAGAGAGAGAGAGAGAAGGGTGGGGGAAAGAGAGGAGGGGAGGGGAGAAGGGGGAGAGGGGGTTTAATATAAAGGTATAGAAAAAAAAAGAGAAAGTATAATTAATTGAATTTTTGTTGTGTTATTGTTTACGTATTGTTTGTTTTTTGTTCAAAGTTGTTACATACAAGAAATATTCAGATAAGAAAATGGAGAGAGAGAGAGAGAGAGAGGGGGGGGGGGGTGGGGGAGGTATATCTATACTGTCGAATCAGGGAAAAAAGAAATAGTCGTGCTCATTTTTTAAATAATTTTTATTGCAACCATAATAAACACATACCAGCAAAACACCAACATTATGATAAACAATACACAACTAGAAGCAAGACTTTATTAGCCATCCAAAACAACCGAAGAGGCATGCAGAATCAAATAACTTTTACCATTTGCCGTGAACTTGTACCTGAACACATAGTCATGTAGCTATGCCTATATAAGGCGGTCATATGACACCGCAGTGTAATGCTTGACACGGCTATAGTATTATACTAGCCTGTATATCAGGCTCTGTCGTGTTTTCATTTCCATGATTCGAACTCAAGAACATGGGCAATATCAAGGATATCACTTTGGTCTGTCTGGAAAATAGACCAAACCATCAAAGAAATGATAAATAAATATGATTATTCACAAATGAATGTTTAGCATCCAACATAATTATCAACATCTCGGGATAGGCATACCTCTAAATATACCTTTGGGTGATTCTTTATCGATATGGTGCGGCACGCCCCCCCCCCCCCCCCCCTCTCCATCTGATATTTTAACTTAACATGGATTTGCATGGGCTAAAACAAAATCTATATAAATTTAAAAAAAATAAATAAATAAAGGTTTTCGGAAAGTGGAATATTATACAGTGGTGCGAAAACATGCCCCGGGTTATCGTCTCTAGGCATTATTACTCCTTCTACTACCCTACTACTATACTACTACTTCTACTAATACTACTACTACTTCTGCTACTACTACTACTATTACTTCTACTACTACTACTAGTACCAGTGCCGGATCTATGGGCGGACGAGGGGAAAAGGACATAATACTGAACATCAAACAGTGAAGCATCCAACTAGAACATTACATACGGGAAGTTATGGAGAAGCTGTGTCTCATGGTCAATTTCATTGTCGCCCCAAACAACCTCCACATAGATTTGAGATCGCTATCTTGCAGGTTCTGAATTGCTAAAACTCAAGAGTGTCCGAGGGCTCATATGAGATCTAATATGTATGCGAATCTCAATTGAAAATTTTGTCAGTGGGTTGTGACGTAGTCACGGACATTACTCTCCCATTTATCATGTATACAAATATCATTAGTTTCTGTTTTTGTCCTTCCTAACTGCCTTCTCTCTTGCGGCACTACTCAAAATGTATTCTGGAATATGGATAGGATATTATTATAGGTACTTTAGTTTCATGAAAGGAAAATACCATCGCAAGTCGTAAATTTTAAAATTGTAATATTTGTGTGAAACTAATGGAAGGAAAGTTGTCAGGCAATACGTCACAATGAAATATCAGATACGGTCAATTTGAATTAGTGCCCGTACGTATAGTGTAAGCACCGTTGAAATATTTTCTTGTATAAGATTTCATTAAAACTTTTACCACTCTACACTTATGATTTTCCTGCTTTCTTGAGTAGTTGTTTATGAAGGTTGGACTTTCCTTAAAAGGTAATACAAAGTTTTGGGAAATTTTGAAAATGGGGTGGATATTGATTCTTTACAATTTTCATATATTTGGATGCCCCTGCGGATGTATTATAAGCAGTAGAAAATGTAGCCCATAAAACAATTCTGCTGTCGAGAAAATTTGAATATAAAAATTTACCGGTGCTCCCGGTAAATTTGGATAAATTTCAAATAGCGCCTACGGCCGTACAATGGTTGCTGCGACCATGAAAATCTCAGAATATGTAGTTGTGATAAATAATTTCCAAACGGGAATAGCTAATAGGTCGATTTTAGTCAAGAAACATTGTTTTATAGCTTAATTAATAATCTTGATCTTGAGAGGGAGCTATACAACATAAAGGGTTTTTATTTATTTACAATATCATAACTTTAGACTCGATTTCAACCGCGACAATGATCACTGAATATTATAGAATCGCATATGCTTCCAATATGTTCATTTGAACCAAATTCATGACCCCATACCAAAACTTTATATTACCTTTAACTCATAATATAGAGGAAATGTCCTTCTGGCGTTCAACAGACTATTAGACATGATACTACTATTTTCAATTATATAAAAATCATATCATCTAAAATACACCGGTTTTACCGTTTACCAAAACTCAAGAGATTATAGCATTTAATGATAACTTCCCCAGAGCAAGAATTTTATAATGACCCACATAGGGCCTACTTTAGATCATACATTAATTTTTAGGAATATTTCTGTAATGCATCATGATAATTTTTAATCCGAGTAACTTTTATTCAAATATAAAATTGATATATAAACTTTAAGATTTGAAATAGTTTCTCTTTAAACACGGACAGCACTAACCAAGCTATACGCACTGGATGGCCCGTGGCGTGGCATGCATCCAATAGTACTACAAGCCAAAGTGAATAGACTTATCGAAACTCATTTTCCAAACTCTCT
This sequence comes from Strongylocentrotus droebachiensis, assembly GCA_035222895.1. Classification (NCBI taxonomy): domain Eukaryota; kingdom Metazoa; phylum Echinodermata; class Echinoidea; order Camarodonta; family Strongylocentrotidae; genus Strongylocentrotus; species Strongylocentrotus droebachiensis. Next base: position 657,249 of record JAVYIG010000111.1, read on the forward strand.
CTTTGATCATCGATATACTAGCTTTGATTTATAATAATTCACAGACTAGAGATGTACAAGCAAGAAAATTTACTTACCACAAATGTTTGAAGTATCGACGAAGTATTATTCTCCAAAATAGCGACTTGGTGAAGTTGAGCTCGCTTAGAATGAGATGCTATCCGATCCCTTGTCTCTTTACGAACTGATGGGAGAGATTTGGCAGTAATGTATTCACGAATACCATGAATTCCTTGAATTCCAAAACGAAGACAAGCAAAGCATAACATTATCTCGTTAGTTGCGAGCGCAGTAAGCCTATACCAACCAGCATCTCCCGTGCGCCTGCTCTCTCATCGTCTCTCCCTCTCTCTCCTCTTCTCTCTCCGTCTTCTCCCCGTCTCCATCTCTGTGCTTTCTCTCTCTCTCTCTCTTTGTCTCTCTGTCTCTCTTTATGTCTGTCTGTCTGTCTGTCTATCTTTCTCGCCCCCTCCATTCTCTCTCACACTCTCAGTCTTTCCTCCTCTCTCTCTCTTTCTCTCGATCCCCTCCATTTTCTTTCACACTCTCTCTGTCTTCTCTCCCCTAGCTATATCTCTCTTTCTCCCCCCCCCCCCCTCTCTCTCCCTTCCATTCACTCTCTACTCTGCTCTCTTTGTCTTCTCTCCTCTCTCTCTCTTCTCCTGCATTTTCTTTCACACTTTCTCTCTCTCTCTGTCTTTTTTTTCTCCCTCCATTCTCTCTCATAGTATTTCTTTCTCCCTTTTTTCTTTTCATGGATCTGTATACATCTCCCTCTCCCTGTCCCTCTTTCGCTTTTTCGCTTTTCCCTATCCCTTTTCTTACTTTCACTCTCCCTCTCTCTCTCTCACTCACTGTTGCGGTATTCTACACAAGGATACAGGAATTAATATTTTTTTGTGTGGGATACAATTTTTCTTTTAAAAAGAGCAAATAATCACCTCCCTGCATGGTTTAATATGATTATATAGATTAAGCGTTTACTGATTTTAGTCCTCAGCTCCTCCTCCTCCTGTTCCACTACAATCTCTCTCTCTGTCTGTCTGTAGCCCATGTCTGTATGTCTGTCTGTCTGCCTGTCTCTCTCTTTCTCTCCCCTCCATTTTCTTTCACACCCTCTCTCTGTCTTCTTTCCCCTCTCTCTCCCTCTCTTTCTCTCTCTCTCTCTTTCTCTCTCGCCCCCTCCATTCTCTCTCACACTCTCTGCTCTATCTCTCTTTCTCTCCCCTTCCATTTTCGTTCACACTCTCCCTGTCTTCTCTCCCCTCCCCCTCTCTCTCTGTCATAGCATTTCTTTCTCCCTCTTTTCTTTATGTATTCATCTCCCTCTCCCTCTCCCTCTTTCGCTCTTTCTCTTTTCCCTACCCTTTTTTTAAATTTCTTTCACGCTCCATCTCTCTCTCTCTCTCTCACTCATAACTGTTGCGATTTTTTTACACAAGGATACAGAAGTGTTTTATGGGAAACGGTGCTTATTCTTCTTTTAAAAAGAGAAAACAATTAGGTTCAATATAATTGTTTAGATTAAACGTTTGAATTTTACTCCTCCTGAGAGGCGTTTCACAAAGCCTTTTTTCAACGACAAATGACAAAAATCAGTGACAAATCTGCTGATCATATCAATTCCTTCGCGCTCCTTTTGGGAGATCAACCGACCCGCGCGCATTTTATATTACATGACATATGGTAAAATTCTCGACATCTTTTTACACTTTTCTTTACCATTAAAAATCGAAATTGAGAATAATATCCTCAATCGAGATATGAGAAGAAGGAAACATTTCCTTTACATTCCATGTAAAACCATGCCCTTACTTGAAAAAAAACCTCCGTCACTTTGACGTTGAACTTTACAATCCATTTAAAAAAAATTACTCTCTCATACACAATGTCAATGGATCGGTCGCACTGTGCTCGATTGCCTTTCAATAAACCAATCTTTAACTTTGCAGCAACGCGTTTTGCGTCAAATTTGTAAATCCTCAATCACAGACAATGACATATGATACGTAAGCTTTTCATACATATAAATTTCATTTTGATTGATTCATTTTTAGCTCCGTCACTTTTCATGTCAAATCATGCTTCATGTCCCATTTTAGAAGCCCGACCCAGGGTTTTGTGCCAGCTAGCCCTGTGTATGTACGTAATGCTATGCATACACATATAACTGAACATGCATAAGTACAGTACATGTACACACGCAGCGCAGCGCGTACGAGCGCACTGCACTACATTTCATTGGGTCAGTACCATTATGAAAATAGGGGAACAATGAGTGGGATGGGTTTAGTGCCGTCACAATAAACTTGCGCATTACACGCGTACGTATAATTAGAGCAATTTATGCACCCCCAAGAAATAATGAATACAGCCCGACCTCTCTACACACAGAACTGCACAGATACCGCACAGTCCGGTCAAGGCGGTACGCGTATCGTTAAACTGCCAAATTTACAGAAATTGTGAGGAGCGCTTTTGCTATGAAAGGAATTGATATGAACCAGTCAGAATAAGGATTTCAGTAGCTTATAACAAAAATTGTCATTTGTCACTGATGACAAGTTTTGTGAAACGCCCCCCTGTTCTTCCTCCCCCTTCTCTCTCTCCCATCTTTTCTCTCTCTCTCTCTCTCTCTCTCTCTCTCTCTCTCTCTCTCAGTCCCTCTCAAACTTTGAGATTTCAGAGGTTACAATTCGAAAAATTAAATCTTACAAAGAAGAAATACAATCCTGATGGGGTTTCCAGCCATGAAAGAATGGGAATGCCCTTAATAAGTAACATAATTATGCCAATTATAAATGGGATGAGAAAAGGCACGTATGATAATGGAAAAGGGGCATATGCCGAATAAAAGACATTTATCAGAGGTGAGGTAAAAAGGGAAGGGGCTCTTACCGGGGCTCTTATAAAAAGGAAAAGCTGGGGACCCTTATCAAAAGGAAAAAGAGTAATTATCGGAGGTAAAAAGGGGCACTTTTCGCACCTGAAAAGGAACATCACCAGAGATGAAAAAGGAGCACTTATCAACGAGCTTTATCATTACCAATGTGTATTGTATAATATTGTGTAATAATTGTGTAAATTGCATGTACTACTACATGTACGTACGCCAACGTAAGTGGCAGCATTCAAAAATAGATTTGGAAAATTGTGTTTCCGTGATTTCCGGAAATTTTTGTGTCCGTGTTACCAGGTAAACACTTCCTTTTAGCCTCGAATTTTGATATTTCAAATACATTTTCGTATTGTGGTATGAGCATAGAATGTGAAGAGTATGGTGTTGCTGTGTTTGTGGTCTGTGATTGTAGGAAACTGAGCTGAGTGACTGATTCTTCTCACACACAAGTGTCATGGCCGGTGATAATTTATACCATCGCTCTTGAAGCCGGCGAGTCTGGCCAGGCTGTAGATCTAGCTATGCCGATAGGCGGCGGCCGATGAAGTTGTCGGTGATAGATGGGCTGCAGTACTGTGGAGTATTGTAATTATGTGGGGTGTACTGGACAGAAATAACCGGCTGGTATCGGGAATTCTTTTATTAAAGTGACATTTGTCAACCTTCCCCAGATGTGAGTTGGTTTGGTTTAGCGCACACATCCCATAATCATCCCTCATTCCCTGGCTGTGTGTGTATTAGACCGAAAACTTCAGTCTCTCTAATCGTCGGTTGTTCCACTGAGACTACGTCTGGCTCCACTAAATTGGGGAATGACAACAAATGTCAGTTTTATTAAAGAAATGACCCAAATCAGATGGTTATTTCTGTCTATGTGTGTATTAAAAACTGTTCTAGAAAATCTAGACCTAGTCTATTGATTCTCAACATTTCAAACACTGTAAAATTAATTTGATTGAACAGTATGGGCGCTGGTACAAGAATGAGGATTGTCCTCATAAACGCGGACAAAATGCGTCCTCAAAAATAAGGATCGTCTGCACATTTCTTTTCATCGGCGCTCTGCAGGTTTCGGGTTACCGAACCGCCTGCTGGCGATGTGAAAAATGGATTCTGCCTAAGAAAGTATCCCTAGTTCACCGTCTACCTTTATGGGTTATCCGTCTTCCCGAGGATTTATCGCTCATAATGTGAAAGTCTCTGTACAAATTCAACGTAAAATGCATCAAAAAAATAATTGCAGAATCTGTTTTTCGCATCCCCAATGTGCCGATCAAAAATATGAAACGTCTGCGAAAATGCAGACGATCATTATTTTTGAGGAAGTAACGGTCCGCGTTTACAAAGACATTTTGTTTTTCGCATCCCAAATGCGCCGATCAAAAATAGGAAACGTGAACGTCTGCGAAAATGCAGATGATCCTTATTCTCGGACCAGCGCCACTACTGTTGAATTAGATTTCTAGATCTAAACTCAACTGAGTTTATGCACTCAAAATCGGTGTACTCGTCTTTAGTGACAATTGATGACACCTTAATGGCAGTAAAATACAATCTTTTCAACTTTAACTGATGTTAGAATATTTTGACAATTCAAATCATGAGCCTACTGTCAAACTAGCCAATCAGCCACATCGTATTCATTGTCATGATTGTCTGCAATTTTGTAATTGCTGCCTCTCAGTCTCAGCACGTAGTACAGCGCTAGAGGTCAATACACATGAGCATCGACTCTATGCTTTGCCGGAGTGGGTTTAGCAGCAATATCTGTCTCCATCTACAAACTGACTCGGCCTTGGCGGGCCATGTCTTGGTTCAAAGACAGAGTCACATAATTTTGGACAGTGACGTTAAAACAAAAACTAAAAGTTGGTCCCCAGAGTCTGATGTAAATGATCATATCCAATTGATACACGTCTATACGCTGTCACATGCCGCATGCCCAAGTAAAGTATACCCTTAAAACATCAACATTTTAGGGCTTACTTTACACAAATCTGTCCAATGCTTCTTGGAACCTGCGAGCTGAAGGACGTGTTCCATGTTCAAATTATAATCTATGACTTGGCCGATATATTTCCTGGTCAACATACCAACACTCAATGCTAATTGGATCATTTCTTTGAGATTGGGTTCATGAATTAATACTAAAATATCATTTGGTCAGATCGGCTGGACATTTGCGTAGTTGTAGTATCTTTAATACAGTATATGCCGTACCTAGGCTATGGACTTTCAAAAACTTTTTAATGCATATATTCATTATACTCAAATCCTGCCTAGAACAAGTCTTTCTCAATTTAAAAATTAATTGTGTTGCAAATTTGCATTTTATTGATCCAAACTTTGAAAATTCATAACTTTTTCTTTTCTTCACATGCTCAACCTTTTACTGACTTGTTCCTCTCATGTTTCTGCATCTACATGTATTGAAATTAACCTCACAGTTATTTAAGGGTGAAATTGCTATACTTTGATAGAAGAACTAAAGTTACATCAATAAATCCATTAAAGGTACTATGTCCCATTTGCAGGCCAAAAAAATGAAAAGGTTAAATTCCAACGGCATTTGAAAGGTAATACTAATTTAGAACTTCCCTAAAAAAGATGGGGCTTGAAAATGTCTTCAAGTGGGAAAATAATGACTATTAGTTGTCAAATCGACTTAAGAGTTATAGAGCCAATAAGTAATAGTCTTGATTTTCAGACCATTGTACCGAATGGTCATACGTTTTATGCTGCGCAAAGATTCAATCAGTTTAATTTTGGCCATCACAAGAAGTGGGTTATTGATGTAGACAAATGCTCACGTACCCTTTACAGCTCATTTTGTTTATTACGAAAGAAGAAAAAAAAGCCAGTCAGTCGCTCAATAGTGTCTGACAGTGAAGTCTAGCAAGTAAACGGGTTTCCTTGCATAATTTGAATATTAGGACACTGGTAACGTTTACATTTCACAAAAAGGACATACATGACATACATGTATTCATAATTCCTGCAAAGAACTTGAGGTTGGCTGCAAAAGGGACATAGTACCTTTAATGTATCTCTTTTGAATATTATGTGTAATGTGTACATTTTGTATTTACGTCTGGGGCCCAACATCAGATGTTGTCATCCAAATGATGATCATTTCTTCCAAATTCATTGATTTCTTGGGACTGCCATTTTAGGGCAAGGCCACTTTTCTGAAGGGCACATTCCTATATTACAGCACAAATAGGAAGAATTGAAAAGAGCACACAAAATCTCCAAGGCCAATGAGAGGGGCATTGACACCAATCAAAAGGGCATCCAAGGCCATGGCCTTGGTGGCCTTGGATTAATTTAAGCCCTGACTGGAAAAACTCAGAAGAACCATTGATGCTTGCTCAACAACGATGGAAACGCCACTAATCTCAACAACAACAACAATCATACTGATTTTTTTGGTACATAAGTATAGTGTGCATGCGTGACTTGTCACTACTCTGCATGTGATCACACAGAAGCGAGGAGAGTCACATGACCAATAATCGGCCATGTACCAAAGTTTTGATTTACACTGCAAAAATCAGTGAATCAAGACCAGGGGGGTGTTTCACAAAGACCCCAAGTCGAACTTAACTCTAAGATGGACTTAAATATTATTGTGGAAAGCCATTTGTAGCCTTAAAATGAAATATATTCAAAAGCGAAAATTCAAGTATTTTAGACTTTTTATAAATTCCACATCAAGAACATGAAATCACCTTGATAATAGAAAATATGAACGATTTGAATCAACATTAAATCATTTCATGCCTTTTAAAGGTACTATGTCCCATTCGCAGGCCAAAAAAATGAAAAGGTTAAATTCCAACGGCAATTGAAAGATAATACTAATTTAGAACTTCCCTAAAAAAGGTGAGGCTTGAAAATGTCTTCAAGTGGGAAAATAACGACTAGTCATTTTTGTTTTTTTGTTTGCAGGGTCACCAGTATTATCTGTTAGTGTTGTTGGAACTCTTCACTAAAGCAACATTACTTGGTCTCGTTTGTTGATGATGAATGAACCAATGGATGCAACAGACCAAGAAGTGGCAGCTATCGTGGTCAGTATATATACCTCACTAATCTTGAATTCTTAAAGTACATGACAAACCTACCGTGTATGTCGATCAGCTGAAGGCTGTCAAAACAGGGGCCATATTTTGAAATTTACATGAAGCGTATCTTATATTTTATGTTGGCAAAAACAATGTTAACAGTCATATCAAACTGAATTTGCAGGAAATCAGTACATACTGCAATTGTCATTGGTGCCTGCACAGATTTTTCCCTTAACTTTATGTAAATGGCAGCCAGCTTTGCACACCCATTAACCAATGGCTTGCTCTAATATTGATTTGTTTGTACGTTGTTTTACTAACATACATGTATGTAAAAGTTTTCTTTTTTTGACAATACAAATGCCAGCTTTTTAATTTAAGAAAAAACCTCATATTTTGAGACAACTTTGAAGGAATGACTACCGGTACTTTTTTTACTTTACGAAATCATTGATACTTGTATATAAATATTTTTTCAATTCTTTCTTTCAATCTTATTTAAATCTTTTGCATTTCTTAATTACTGAAAAGAAAACAAATATATAGGAAAGAGAAAAGAAAAATGAAGAACAAATACAAAACATTGTTGTGGATTTAGGCTGTTATTCCTCTGATATATTTGATTCTAGAATGTAATAGTTGGGGCTAATCAATCAGCATTAAAATGAATGTTCTAGCCTTGTGGATCTGCCAGCAAATTCCTAACATGTTGCTGTAAGTGCTCAGTGTAAAGATGGTTATGTGCGAACCACTCTAACAAATTCTTATCAGTGTACATGTACATGTACAATACATGTACCATACAATGTACATAAATGGCATGGCACTGCATCCAAATAATACCTTTGTCTCCCTCTCCACCCCCTCCTTAAACAAAACAAAACAAAAGGAAAGAAGGAAAGAGAGAGGGAGGGATAAAGAAAGATCAAGAATTTTAAAAAATAAAGAAAAAACTAAATTTACAGATGAAAGAAGAGGTGATACATGAGCATGTACATGTATCCAGAATATGTTATGCATTGTTTATGTGTGAACAATCTGATACACCATAAGAATTTTCATGTTATGTTTGTCGATATACTTTTTTTTCAGGCTGTAAATTTTCAGAGTTTTTATTTTTAATTTTTAGATTTTGTTTTCCAAATTGCTCCATAACAGGCATGGTGCAACCCACCAATTTGCATCTCACTAACTGCACATTTAGTATTTAAAAAAAAAAAGGACTTCTATCAGCGTGAGCGCTCGCAATTGTTAAAACTGAAGAATAATGCATCTACAACTGTAAATTAGGTCACTGTTTTTTCAGGATTTTATTAGCTCAAACTTTCCACATGAGTAGTACTGCAGTAATAAGTAGTTTCAAATAATTGTCTGAAATTATCATGAAATATGAGGTGTCTGTACAGTATATTAATATCATGATGAAGTAAAATAATCAAAAATGTCTTTACCCAAAACTTCATGTAATGTTTGAGCTTCTGTCGTAAAATAGGCAAGTACCGTATTACAGTTTAGATACTCACAGACTTTATGTGTTAACAGGCACTTATATTCTCTTTATATTAATTGATTTTCCTTATAAATTTTTAAATAAATGCATACAAATGTACATTGTACGTTTAAATGTAATTATGTTAATTAGAGACATGTAAATGAATATAAATATCATTTGCACTCCTATGCATGCATGCTGTGTCTTCGGTTAGCAATAGACATGTACTTTACATGTACAGTATGTATGGCCAATTTTGCCACTTAATCTTACAATATACTGTATGTCAATACCTATTGATAAAATGGTACACATTTATAATTATAACAATTTCAAAAAGGTCATCACAATTTTTTTTTTTGGACTAGGGGAGGGAGTGTTTACAATAGAGCATAGCTAGGGGACAAATGAATAGGAAATTTCTTGTTTTTAATTGTGCAATTAAGATTGGATATTGCCACCAGTACCTGCAGGCTACTATGGTACCAGTATTTGCTAATCAGCTAGTCACCATAAAATGTATTTGCTATTCAGCTAGTCACCATAAAATGTATTTGCTATTCTGCTAGTCACCTAAATTTATGAGGGTCTAATGTATGCAAAGGATGAGCCCAGAGAATGGCAGAGATAGAGAGCGGCCGCTGCATGCATTCCTGTACAATGTACAATGTACATGTACAGGCAGTGTAATTCTGTGCAGTCACTTAGCAAATTGACTAGATTGAATTGATTGACAGAATTAAATGTGAGCCCTCATCACCCTCCATTACATGTAACTGTAGTCTACACATTCTAGACCCATACTATGACTCCTGTAGTCTACACATTCTCGGCCCACACTATGACTCCTGTAGTCTACACATTCTAGGCCCATATAATGTATCAGTTGTCTCCACATTCTCGGCCTACATGTAAATTGATATGACTCTGTAGTCTGCACCTGAACAATATTTAATACATGTACATGTATTGTAGACCCTGTTAGTGTCTCGCACTGCTCAAATTTCCTATCTGAATCAATGTACATCTACAAGTACGTACTGTGTATCAGTACATGTACAGTAGCCTACATGTAGATGTAGTCTAGAATGTTGGATGAATATGACATAGAACAGCATATTGTACATGCACACTGTACATGTAGCATTGATGCTATTAGCACATTCAGTCCTCATCCCCTTTTAATACCTCTCCCATGCTATTTCTCATATATTTTCTTTTATTTTTAATTTTTTGCCCAAACATACATTCCGGTAGTGGACCCCCATGGCATGAGTGTATTTTAAATCGTTAAAATGCTCTGTACATTTATACATTCGGGATGTGTTAGAATTATAATTGAATTGACCTTTAACAGAATCCCACTGCTGCCTGCCGATTTCAAAAGTGGTATGCTTTAACATACAAGCCATAGCGTGCCTATTTATCATTTCAAGCAGTTGTACGACTTCCCTACCATGACTAAAGTCATCTTTTTGTGTTTTATAATTGATTCTTGCATAATAATCTAACCATTCCACAATTATATACTTAAAGGTAAAGGCCAGTTATGGTCATGCGATTGCATTGTGAAAGAAACGTTGTGGAATCGATCAGAAAAGGTTGATCATCTACATGTAGCATATATAAGTATTGGTGTGTACTGCAAGGTTCTGGAATCATCAAAATTATAAGAAAAATGGGCCAGTCTTCGTAAAGTTACAAGCAATGTACACAGAAAGATGTATATGGGACTATACGCACACGTGCGCGACACATGCGTTTATCTCTCACAGACCATGTAGATAAACTAATTTACCAAATATATTAATTAGTAGGCGGTTTCCCGGCAAAATTGTTATCATGTATTAGTCAAAACATATTCTTTCACATGATTGGTAATAAGAGCTTCCATTTCATTTTTTGAAATTGGGGTGTTTCCAATACTGGTCTTTACCTTTAAATTTTATTTCATTTTTTTATTTTTTTATAGTATTCCCCAGTATTTTCCAGTTGAGTCAAATCTGCAAGGCGGTATTTACCACCCAGTACACATGTATATCCCGCTTCTGTATTTACCGTCCAAACTTGCTACATGTATACATGTACATGTATATTCATTATTCATACATGAAAGCATACAGTGTACAGCCAATTATAACCCCATTGTCCACTGCATTTGTTATTGTGTTAGACTCCTTTTCATATGATAATTAGATTGAATTTGTGTTTGCAGAACATAATACTAAATCATATCTGTAAATAGTATGCTCTGTTGTAATGCCTAGAAGTATAATAGCACATACCGGTACTGTACTGTCTCTGTACACGCCTGTATGGTATTATACAGTACATGTAGAGTGGCTAGCAGACTATTGATTAGTAGTACAGCGTTCAGTCATGTAATTGATTATTTTGCAGACAAATATATCCAGATGGTTTATTTTATAAATGTAGGTTCGTGTTAAAGGGGAAGTCCACCCTAACATTAAGTGTTGGTTTTGTTCATATTAAAAAAAGTTATAATTTTAGTACATTTACTCTTACATGTATAAAGTGAACATGGTTCCCTCAGTGTACAGTGTCATCATGTTGTACCAAAGTGATTTGATTAATAAAAATATACTACCATACATTTTGTAGCTTAGACACTTTTTGCGCCTTGAGCACTTAATTCATGTGGAGTTGGTAAAATAGATACTCTATATTATTGTTATTATTATTATATTATAATCACATTGTACATGTAGATGTGTTGCATGCAACTTTTTTTAGTTCATTATTATCCAAGCAGTGTGAAGAATGTCTGAAATGTATGTATTTTTTTTTGTGCACATATAACCTACATGTAGTTTGAAAATGACGTATTAACATTTTGTTCCTTGTAGATATCATTTGAATGTACGTACAGGTGTAGCTATCTAAAAATATACAGTCAAATCAAATGTAATTTACCAATCTAATTTGAATTAAACGTAATTAACATGATATACATGTACATGTATGTATCCCAATTATATTTGTAAATGTGCAACATTAAATAATGAATCATTTGTTGTGAGCCATGAAGGTATTAACTCTCTTAATATACACTTTTTACAGAGTTAATTCCCTTCTGGCTCTTTGCAAATGTACCTGTAGTTTTTGTTTCCCAGTTTTGCATGCCCCATTCCCATGTTAATTTTAACATCAACCTTGATTTTATCTCCCCCAATTGTGACATCGGTACTTGACTGCACTTCATATGGAATGCCCCATCGCTTGTTGAAATTTGCATGACAAAATTGAACCCACTTGGGTCACAATTTTTGGTGCGTATGTTTGAAAAACAATTTGTGTTGGTTGTCAAAATAATCTTGTGTGATTGAATTAATTTTCTGACTCTCCTACCCCTTTTGTCAACTTACACTATGTTTGCTGTGATATTACGTGTAATGTACTGTGTAACTTTACATATTTTTTATTGAACACATTTCCTTCATATAAATTCTACATGTACTAATGTATGATACAATTGTACAATGTATTTCTCGATGTATATTGGAATATCTTTTTCACTTTTCTTAATGACAACGTCTAACTCATTTTGAACTTTGATGTCATTCTTGCTTGGTTTGTCTTACGGTATTTTTAAATGCTTTATTACTAATGCTTTTTTCCTGCTATTTTTATTGACATTCTCGCTGTATGTTGGATGTGTGTCTATATTTTGTTTGGGTATTTTAACACTGGTATTCTTATCTATTCCTCTTGTGCAACAATGAACTAACCAACTTGGCTATCTAATTGCATTGTGTAAAATGGATAATATTGGTGATGTGTTGTGCTCCGATTCTTTGCTTACCGTGTGGTTGCTTATCTATCATTCCTTCAAATTGCTAACAATCTCTAAACATCAACTTCGTATTAAAAACAAACAAACACAAAAACAATCGCTACAATTTCTAACACTTGACACCTTTCTTTTCTTGCCTTCAATGTTTTTTTTATTTACTGTCCATTGAAAAATATGTCCAATAATGTTACATTTCTTGCTTCTCTTCTTGTTTCGTAATACCTCATGATCAACTCTCAATAACCATTTCAAATGGTGAAACATTCACTTAATTCCAAAACACATTGCTATCTAAAACTTTTGCCATCATTTCTAATCACACCAAATACAATCCTTTTTTAATTTAATTGGACTATTGGTTATTGATTGCCTAACAAATCTTCTTCTCCATGGACATGCGACATACATGTATGATATTTCTTAATGTGTAAATGGAACTTCCATTCTCTATTTTTACTTAATGACGACTTTAAACTTATATTGTAATTCATAATAATATTTGCTTTGTTGATTTATTATCTTGATTTGATATTAATATTTTTGTGGATGTCATAATTCTGGAATATACTTGGGACCTTTGATAACGATTGATTCTTTATGATTTCTTGATAACATTATTTGCTGTGACTTGTGGGGAAACTCATTAATACTTAATATATTTGTCAATGCGTAATTCTGGAATATAGAATGGGCTGTGTCGCTTAAGGTCACGAAGCCGCCCCGACATTGGCAACTTTTACTACCCTGGTAGGATTCAATTCTCATTAAAAAAAAAAAAATCTTGTTTGTTTATTTGTGCATTAATTAAATTATTGATTACCGGTAATTCATTTTTAAATTGTATTAATATTTATTCATTTATTATTTATTATAATTTATCATTTTAATTATTATTATTATTATTATTATTTTTTTTTTTTTTTGGGGGGGGGGGGGGGGGAGGGGGCACTTTACAGGTAGTGCGTAGTTTATATCTGCATAACTATTGGCAGATGAAGACCATTTTGTCCCATATCTAAGATTTATTTATATTTTTCAGTATGACACTATCAAGCTGATAGCCTTACTATTAAAATAGAGCTTGGATTCAATGAAAAATCAAATAGATTGTATTTCATATTTCTTAATGTCTAATTGGGGGAATCATTGGTCCCAATGTACTCTTGTATGTTTTGTCTCATGTCCCAATTATTAACTGGTGGAAGACACACATTTATCCTATTGGAAATTTGAAATATAATAAACAAAAACAAAAATTTGTTTTTTTGTTGGCCAATTTGCCAATTTATTTTGCTAGTTTAGAGACTTTAATGATTTTTTTATATTAAATCACACTTACGGCACAATGTGCTGAAACAGAAATGGAGTCAATTTTTCCAACAATTTCTGCATTTTCTACTAATTTACAATTAGTAACTCAGAGCATTCTGGATCAAAAGATTAACAAATAAAATGTCACTGAAAGGTTACACTAAACTGCTATGGGTGAACAGTCAGATTAATCATTATTTTATAAAGAGGAGAACATTTCAGAAAACTTGAAAGAAATAGTTTATGCCTTAGTAAAAAAAAGATCACCTACATGTGTACTGTACATGTACATGTCCACAAAGGTGTTAGCTAGAGTGACTAAATCATGATCTGTTTCAAAAGTGACATGCTGCCCTCTGTTGTTTAGTCTACAACATATTGATACAAAGCGTTCTCTAGTAGCTGTTGCACCAGGTAGAATGAGTTCTAAATGAAATACATACCAGTATTCACTCCCCAAAAGAAGCCATATCAAAATTCAACAAGAGAATCAAGTTATGGTATTTTAATGAGGGCAGGGAGATGAGAGAAACATTTTATTTGTGACAGTTTTATGAAAAATTAGCAAAGGATTAAAACAAATTGTAAATATGCTAGTTAATGATACATGAAATTGATAACTGTGTATCTTGAATAAGAAAATGATAAATGGGCTTTGTGGTGGGGAGGGGGGGGGGGGGGAGGGGTGCATACACTGTAGCTTGGGAGAAAAATTGATTACAAGAGCACCACAGTGTTTTCCCACTGCTTCTTGACACAGTTTTACATACATTACATGTATGCTTTTATAATGCTAATAATACTGTCAAACCATAATATTTTGTGTGCATTAAATAATAATAATAATAATATTTAATTTTTATATAGCGCTTAATACAAATGTCTCTAAGCGCTTTACAAATATACTAAATGTTTATTATCATATGATTTACAATATGTTGATGGTGCATTAGACATATAATCAAACCACAACTTAATATTTGTGTTTCATTAAAAGTTGTGCCCTGAAAATTTCTCTCATTTACAATGCACTCAAAATTTTGTTTTGTTCCTGGCCTTGTACATGTAGTAATCCTCTCATAAATGTAGCCCATAATAAAAAGATGACTCTGTGAACACTTCAAAGTAAAAAAGAAAAAGAAAAAGAAGTTACAGAAATAAATTATAAAATGTCATATTATAGGACAGATATAAGGCTTAATGTTTGAATTACATGATTAATTATGCTACAAACCCTGTATATGTAAATTACATTATAGTATGCTATATTTACAGTAGCTATGCTATTTACACAACTAGCAAACAATATTAGCAGGGCTATCGGCTATCCTATAAATCAGAGAAAACCTGAAAAAATAGCTTAATTTTTCCGGTTAGGGGCTATTCAGGGATTTTTCTAAAAATCACTTTCATCAGGAAAACAGAATTAATGTATTTGCCCCCCCCCCCCCCCTAAAGAATGTAGTCATTATCATAGTTTGTCTTGATTCTAAACAGTATCCACTCTGTTTTATTGGCTATGGTATGCTGTAAATGTGTACAAAGGGGTTTGCTGTGTTGAAATTGTATTTATCAGTGCAAAAATCTGTGAAAATGGGGGAGAGGCAGGGAAATGCTAGTAAATATTGGGATTTTGTTTGAATGAAACAATGGGAATCCTGTAAGTGCCTGGGAGACTGTCACATTGCTGATTGGCACTAATTGAATTTCTGCACTGATTAATTTCATTAATAATTAATATTTTTGAAGTGTGCTATCTTTTGACATGACTAATACATGTATTTTAGAGGAATAATAATCCGCTTTTATATAGCGCTTAATACGAATGTCTCTAAGCGCTTTACAGATAGACTAGGAAAGAGGAGGAAGAAGAAGAAGAGAAGGAGAAGGTAGTGGAGGAGGAGGAGAAAGAAAAACATCAAGAAAAGGGAGCAGGAAGAAAGAGAAGAAGAGGGAGAAAGATTCTGATGAAAGAGGAAGAAGATCATTCCTAAAAAAGGAATAGGGTATAAAGGAGGAAGAGGAGGAGGAGGAGAAGAAGAAGGAGGAGGAGGAGGAGAAAGAGAAGGTAGTGGAGGAGGAGGAGAAAGAAAAACATCAAGAAAAGGGAGCAGGAAGAAAGAGAAGAAGAGGGAGAAAGATTCTGATGAAAGAAGAAGAAGATCATTCCTAAAAAAGGAATAGGGTATAAAGGAGGAAGAGGAGGAGGAGGAGAAGAAGAAGAAGGATGAGGAGGAGAAAGAGAAGGTAGTGGAGGAGGAGGAGAAAGAAAAACATCAAGAAAAGGGAGCAGGAAGAAAGAGAAGAAGAGGGAGAATGATTCTGATGAAAGAAGAAGAAGATCAATCCAAAATAAGGAATAGGGTATGAAGGAGGAAGAGGAGGAGGAGGAGAAGAAGATAAATGATAAATGTCCATGTAAGCATAATGTACGCACAGAAGGATAAGATAAAAAGTAAGGAGAAAGAGACAAATCAGAATCCCGGTAGATAAATCAAGGGGAAATCTTTTTGTCTTATCCTTTGATGCAGTATTTGTTAAATGATTAAGATAATAAATAAAATAAAAATGTACTGGTACTGGTTTCTGTGTGTACTTTGGAAATACATAGTGTACATGTGATTAACAAACTCCCTATTGTCAACATATGATAAGACCCAACCCACTCATACAGTGTGGTGAAGTAGTACCATGCCTTTTAGCATGTAATGTGAGTAGTAACTTCAGTTTATGACCTATTCTGTTAACCTTGTGTTAATTGGTAATGAGTTTTGGTCAAAGTCCAAAGAGACCACAAACACTAGAGTAAATTGAAGCGTTGTGTTGTAGATCATTCTACCGTTATGATTGTTTTATGAGGTGATGAATGATCCTGGTTTGAATTTGGAAATAATTTGAAATCATTAGCTGGGATTCATTCATATAGAGTGTAAGGAGCTAATTGCAGATTGCGCTTTTCATTGTTTCAACAACACAAATAGGATCATGGATTCATTATGGCTATGGGATATCCAATGGATGATCATTTATGGTGTGCTTTGTCTTTCAGGATTTGTTTCTGTTTTGGTTGTAGTTTTGTTTTGTTGCTGTAGAGCTTTTGACTAATGGTGTTCAAATCAGCCAGTGCTGTATGTGCTTGCAAACCAACTGGCCGATAATATGCTTACATGTACTACTGCATAGTGTTTTTTTCTTGTGGAATAGTGTTGGGATACATTGTTCTTTCTGGAAGTTTTGAAGGCCTTTCTCTCTCTGATGTTGAATCAACTGCATAGGTGTTCTGGTCTAGTGGAAAGGTCACCGGCAGTGACTTACATGGTTCACAGTTCAAGTCCCAGTTGTGGCTCTCGTGTCCTTTGGCAAGACATCTATCTACTACACTGCCACTCTCCACCCAGGAGAATTTGGCTACTTGTGAGAAGTGCCAATGTTCAGTTCAACACTACATAATGATAGGAATTACTCCCCAAGGAGCGGAGATGGTGAACATTTGTGTTATAGGCTTTCAGTCCAGAGGCCAGGGGTAATAAACATTGTAAAGCGCATTGGAGCATTCAGGTTATGAATATTAATAGTAAATACCATTCCTGTATAGCGCATATGATATTATGATATAACGTCTCAATGCGCATCCAAAGGACTTCGGATATTATTACCCTGGCTTTAGCTCTTGCAATCGTAGTGCGCAGTGCATTCAAGGAAAGTATCCTACCTGGTACCCACTTACCACACCTGGGTCAAGTGTGGCAAATGTAGATTAATGTCTTGCCAAAGGACATTAGTGAATTATTATCTTTAGCTTGACTCTTTCAACCAGATCAATTGCTGTCACAGTGACTATTCATATTATCTTGTGTATGTATGTCTGTATGTAATTTGTCTGTGCAGTGAGTCCACACACTTGGGATGAAGCCAGATTACCTGAAGGGCCTTATATATGTGTCAAGACTAATTTGGTTTTTACCGGTAATATTCAAGTTGAGCTTGAGGTTATTGTGTAATTCAGGAAAAGCTATTGTGAGCAGTTTTTAAATGTTGATGACTCGGTTGGCCATACTTGTGGTATTGTATTGTATTGTGTTTATTCAGACATTCAGTAAAAATCAAACATGTCTAGGGATGAGTATACAGCAAAAAGGTTTGAAATACCTGTATAGAGATGCATTCCCAATAAAAATGATAACAATAATCAATATAACATGATACATCATCATAAAAGACGAGATTAGTAAACAAAGAAATACATTAGTAAAATAGTTAGGGAGGTAAAGAGAGAACAAATTTAGTAGGTAAATGACTAGAACAGCAATCGTTATAGAAGGATATGCATGCATTGTCTGGTATTTCTTTGATAAACCGATTTGGCTGTCGAAAACCCCTGTAATTGACTATCCAAAGCATGTGCCACGTATTGTAATGCATAGTGGGGATAGAATGGGCTCTAGAATGCCACACGCTTGACTGATGTTCCAAATCCGGCTTTGAGGGGGCTATCATTTGGCCATTTCAAATGCGCTTGCCCAATTTCTAGACAATTAATGACCAGGCGGGAATGAGGCAAAAGGTGGCCTGCTGATTGACGACACAAAGCACATCATGCAGCCCTCCCCCCTCCCCCCCCCCCCACCAAAAATAAATAAATAATAATAATAATAATAATAATAATTAAAACAAATATAAAAAATAAATCAATAATGATAATAAATAAATAATTCAATAACAATAATAATAATACATAAATTAATTAATTAATTAAAAATCTTGGATCATAATGCTTATTCACTGTAGTTGCACCTGGAAGCAGTTTTGTGCATGATATGTCAACCTACCAGCAATATTTGTTTATTACTTAACGTGAGATAGATGAATATGATTTTGGGTACCGGTATTACAACAAAGACATTTACATCAACAAGTCCAATGGAAAAGACATTTAGTACTGCCCAGCAATTTTCTTTTAGAGACTCTTTTTGTTTTCCTCAAAAACATATTACTTTATTCTTGCTATCATTGACCTCTACATCTAAATCGATGCTTTCCTGACAATAGACCTTTTCATAGTAAAATTTTGCTACGATTGGCACGATTAGATCACCTCTATTTATTAAAATCAAGAATTTTGTTGTTTTGCTAGTTGAACAGTTTCCTGTTTTTACCTTGACCCTTTTCATTTGAGGGGAAGTTCTTGATCAGTATCATGACATAGCCGACTTCCTGTGATCTGTTTTATTTCAAAATTGCGATGTCGACACCGGGGTTTTGTTATGAATTGCAATATTGAATACCGGATATTTGGATTGGAGGTGGTCTGATCATCTGATGTTTGTTTGTCTAATATCATTCCTCCATATCATTCCTGCCATGAAGAGCATAGTTTAAAGTACTGTTCGCTGCTCTAGAGGATATTACTTTTGGCCCGTTTCTACAAAATGGCTTCTTGCAGTGTTTCCGCCATGTGCAATGGTTTGCTTCTATCAAGCTATTAATCCGTGTTAAAACACCAGAGTTTGCTTTTCATGGTGGATTAATTTGTTTTTATGTTTGACCTAAATACCAATCAGGAATCCCAATACAGAAGTTCTTCCATGCGTTTTGTAGCTATTGTTTTGACCAGAGGACTTTGTACCGTGTATGAACTTCAAGGCTGCTTCAGAATTGATCACATGTGATTTTAATATTCAAACTAACAAATGTTGCTGTGCTGTTTTCAGTTTGGAAGTACTTCTGCGCATGGAATATGGATTAATAGATTTGTAAATCATCATCTTGTAATGCTGTTCCACTCAAACTGGAATTAACTTTGTGCTTGGATGAATGAAGTCTTCAAACTGTCCTGAGTTGTAGTCTGAACCCATTTGGAAGGAAAGCTGCACAAGGTCGGACAGGTCTTCAAGAGTATCCTCTTAACATCCTTTAACCCATTCTGCAATAACTCTTTACATTAATAGGACCATGAGGTGTCTAGCTGTAAAGTCTAGAATGACTTGCTCTGAAATACTCTAACCAACTTTGCTGTGCCCGTGTGCCGTGCCTAATTTGGGAAATAACCTCACTTGTAGAGGGTTTGGACTTTGAAAGTATTCTGTAACGTTGTCCAATCCTCCTTGTCCCTTCTGTTGCTATGCCTGGAATGCTACGGTCAGCTCTGAACAGGAGCCTTCGTACAGGAAGCGAGAGCAGCGGTGGGGAGCTCAGTCCAGTGAACCACCTGGCAGAATGGAGAGAGCGATTGGAACGCTCTTACCAAGAGGACGATGACGGTAAGCCTAAAGGTCATAAAGAGAATCGGGAGTCTCTCGGAACCATGTTAAACCTAATTGGGCTAAATGTATCTTGTTGTGCCGAGAGATACACATGGGTAGGTCTCAGCCTCTAAGCTAAGATACTCCTCATGTATTTATTAAGGTGTCAAAGGCACATAAAGAACCTAAGAATGTTGTTGAGCAAACCTGTCTGTGAAAATCTGACAGAATGGAGAGAGCGATTGGAACGCTCTTACCAAGAGGACGATGACGGTAAGCCTAAAGGTCATAAGACAATCGGGAGTCTCTCGGAACCATGTTAAACCTACATGTATCTTGGTGTGCCAAGAGATACACATACAGTACGTACATGTAGGTCCCAGCCTCTAAGGTACTCTATTTATTAAGGTGTCAAAGGCACATGAAGAACCCGGGAACGCTGTTGATTAAACCTGTCTGTGAAAATCTGTATGAGCATTGTTGAAAAACAGAAAAAAGTTTGTAACTATTTATTCTACTTTTATGTATCCTCTTGTGTAACTGATTTAAAGATGAGAGTAATATTGAAGCTCTTCTTTTGCTCAGTTCCAAGATGATACTTTCAGTATTTACTCGCAAATCAATAATGTCAGAGTTAACCTTATATGTCCCTAGTGTACAAATCTTTGGCGTATGAATGAATGTACAAATCTGTTGGTTCATAATATTGACAAGGACACGTTTACACAATGTTTCTCTTTTTAGCCCAGTATTTTTTACTGACTACACCGTACTGTACCTGCTAACTTTATCAACTTCTTTATGTAATGTACATGTATTTTTCACAGATTCATTGTTGCCGATTTGCATGTTGTATTGAATGTACTATACATGCATGTCTTCTCTAATAATAATAATTCTCTAGAGTCATTTCAATGTGTTTGTTATGCTGTGTGCATGAAAAGTAATTAGCTCTCTAATGGAATACCCTTCCCCCTTCTGTTAATAACTCATAGTATATCTGCTTGATTTTCTTGATGATACTGGATATAATTCTTAATACAGTGAAACCTGTCTATAAAGACCACCCAAGGGAGACAAGAAAAGTGGTCTTTATAGGCAGGTGGTCTTTGTGGACAGGTGCCTATAGTACATGTTTCAATGAGAAACCATTTTCAAGGAAACAAAAAATGTGGTCTTTGTAGACAGGTGGTCACTAAAGCAGGTTTGACTGTATATGTTATATTTAGTACCGGTACATTCTTAAAAGTAGATGATTTATTTTCTACCTACTTCTTCATTTACACTACACATGAACATGTAGAACTTTGCAAAGAATTTATTACAGAGAATCACAAATACATATATTACACACTTCTTTGGTAATGCAGTAAATGCACCGGTCTACTACTAATACATTACCTGATGCTTTGAAAGAAATGTTACAAAATACACAATTACAATTCAAGGAATGCCTCTAAGTTTCACCAGTAGAAAGTATCTTCCAGCACTGTTGCAATTTCTCTTCGCCATAATGGCCCTAAAGTTTGGACACATCACCACATTCTTTACAATCAATTCAGTTCACCAAATCGTTTAAATGTAAACTTCAACAGCACTTCTTGTCATTGTTTAGTTCTTCTTTAAATGATATCTTGTATTGTATGCATTGTTTATCTATTTACTCTTTTCCCACAGATTTACCTTTTTATTGTTAATTATATTGTGATGCACTCAGGGTGCGCCCATTCATCAAGCCCCGTGGCTTTTACGGATGCACCTTTTCTTTTTAGAGTAACATATACATGCACAAAAGAAAAGAAGAAAGAGGAGAAGAAGACGAACAAAAAAGAGAAGAGAAAGAAGAAAGAGGAGGAGGAGGAGGACAAGTAGGAGGAGAAGAAGAAGGAAAGAAGAAAAGAGAGAAAGAAAGAAAGAAATAACTGAGTCACCTGTCTATTTATTGTAACCATACTTGCTACTGTTATTTTGGCCTGAGCTTTTCAATACATCTTATCAAATGGTTAATAAATAATGTGCAATTTTCAACAAGTGTTACTTTAATGAAAAAGTGATAAAAAAGAAGTACCTTTAGAATATTTAAATATTGATTTAAGACTGTTCATTAAATCTTGTACAGTTATTGACTTAAGATCTGGGCCCTGTTTCTTAAAACGTGCTAGTGATAAAATTATATGACATATACATGCTATCAGCCAATCAAATGCAAGAATTTATAGTATAGTATTAATGACTGCTTTGAGAGAAATAGTTGTTTTATTACGCTCAAGGGAAGGTTAGAATTGTGCTATTCCCCGAGGCTTGCCGAGGGGAATAGCCCAATTGTAACCTTCCCGAGAGCGTATGAAAACAACTATTTCTCGAATATTAAAGCAGTCATTAATACTTTTATATGCCGAAAAAAAATAGACTAAAAAATAAAAAATAAAAAATATTTTTCATTTTTGTCGAAGACGGGATTCGAACTCTTGCGTTCAAAAGGTGATGTATCTAAGGTAAGCGCCTCAGACCTCTCGGCCATCGCGCGGTGGTTACATGCTTGGCAGTTTTGTACGATATATACATTAAAATGAATTGAAACCGGCTTCGCGTGTGATCAATGCTTCGCAAAAGCTCCATATACGGACTCTTCTTTTACTTTTGCAATGCATATTGGCACGAACTTAGATCAAGATCTATCGGCAGATGTTGTTTTTTGGTTTTTGGAAGTTTATTTTCGTCTTCATGTCAACAATGCAAGATAAAATTGTCGGTAAGATCGATCGAGATTCAATTGTATTGAAATTACCGACCAATCCTTCGCACACATAAGGTATCCTCCATCGCTCAAACCATTTTTTAACATGTAAACCTATGGGGTAACCATGGAGTAACCATGGTTATTAAAAATATTGAAATGTTTTATGCATGGTTACCGAGAATTTTACAGGAACAGTTGAAGTTTATGAATGCAATTCGACCAATCAGATGGCTGGATTTCTTAAGTGAGGTATATAATAGCTTATATCTGTGTTTGCGACGTGTCTCCGATAGCAATTTTTTTTTTAAACAGGGCCCTGGATATGTATCCAGGCATGAGGGTTGCAGTAGCTAAATGTGCCCCCCCCCCCCCCCCTCTTAATGAAAATAAAATGAGGCTGCATTACTTTGGGTACATTCTTCAACCAATTTTTAAAACCTAGAATCATGGTTTTGAAACACATAGTTTAAAATATGGTTGCGTTCATGCATTTTTTGCTGGATGTAAATTTGAATGTTTAAGATCTACGGTATAATATGGAAAATGGTGCTCTTTGAAACATGGTTTGTCTAAATCACTGTTTCCTGCATGTATGGAACAGACCATGAGTCAATAATACAGAGCCTGAATTAGTATTAGTGCAGTCTATCTTCAACAGAAGCCTTACCCCCCACCCCCCTCCCCACAATCTTAGATTTGCTTGAGATACCGGTACTTATTGCAAATATTGTAAAACTGGTTATCAGTAAGCCAACACTCGGGACACATGTAGTGCAAATAGTCACTATAAGCCAGATCTGTCTGAATAAAACAAATCGAGTGTTCCCTGGAAAAAACGTTTGTTTAAACTTGGGTAGCGTGGTATCGCAAAAGTGCATAGTAACTTCAAGACTACCGTAAGTTGAACTTTTTTTTGAAAGAGGGAAAGACAAAAAGGTGCTATCCGATGACAATGCTGTTTCCATGGTAATCCAGGGACAATTTCTTCAGGCTTCATATCATTAAAGACAAAGGGTTCACACAGGGTTTTAGGATAGGGTTAGGGTAAAAGAGTACCAGTCATCAGAAAATACAATTTGTTTATAACAAGAATTTGTGAAATCAACTTTTAAAAATTATACCTGGCATTCTATAGGCTAATGTTAAGGGCTATGATGTTAAAGGATAACATGAAACCCTCACGCATGGAACCTAAGTCTGACTTTGATTCCGTGCGTGTGCGCATGCATCGACTAGTCTACTCAACAAGTTATTTTTATGGTTTACTGAGAGTGTATTTAAGCAGTAATATTTGAAGCTCATATTTTGAATACAGTAAAACAACATAGAATTCTTACATCAAGAGCAAAATATGTTATAGTGACTGGTACAGTTTATTAAAAGGGTTAATTACATGTAGTGTCTGTTTCAGTGTTGATGTTAAACAATTTTTAAGTTTAGGATATTTGCTGTGGGGCAAATGTAGCCAGAGCATGTGTCTTAGAACCTTAGCTACTGTACGTAGCTTTGCATTGTTGAATAGTTTGAAGCCATATGTTGTCTTTATTGTTATGTCTTTACCAGGTTCCCATTTAAACCGTCAGTCTAACTCACCGGTTAGAATGCTTGCATCAAAGCCCAAGGAGCGGGATATGTATGACAGCTCTCCCAACTACAGCCCATTGCCAGGTAAGAGCTAGGTCTATGATAATATTTGTTATGATAATGAAGAGGAGGAAATGGAGAAAGAGGAGGAAGAGGGTGATGATGATGATACGATGAGAAGGGGGAGGATGATGATGATGATGTTGAAGATGATGATGATAATGATGATGATGATGATGATGATGATGATGGTGATGGTGATGATGATGATGGTGATGATGGTGATGATGATGATACGATGAGAAGTTGGAGGAGGAGGATGATGATGTTCAAGAGGATGATGATAATGGTGATGATGATGATGTTGACGATAATGATGCTGGTGATGATAGTAACGATGATGATGATAATAACAATGATGATAATGATGATGTTGAATATCACGATGATGATGATAGTAATGATGATGATGTTGAAGATCATGATGACAAGGGGAAGGAGAAGAAGGAGGATGATGTTATGAAAATAGTGATGGTGGTATTGATGAATAATGAAGACCATCATGATGAAGATCTTGCTGATGGTGGCTGAGTCAATGACGGCGAATGCTGGTGATGATGAATGATTAATTACTATGATCAATGATGATGATGATGATTGTATTTATTGCCATTACATGACATCACCTATTGAAACATTTCAGCTAAAAATTATTTAATCTTTCCCTGCCATCATCAATCATATATTACCTCTATTCAGTATCATTAATTTGAACTCTGTAGGACAAGTAATTAATCTTCATTTGTATTTGAAGCAGATTAATAAGCAGTCTTTATGGCAGAGTAATATCTGTTTATCAAGAGATGTTACTCGCTAATGATTCGCTTCTAATGAGTTATTCATTAACTTCATGAAGATGATCTAATGTCCTTCATGTACAAAGAACCTTGCAAACTCATTATCTACCCACTATTCTTATGAAGGTATACTGGTACTTCAATCAGTGAAGGATTAATAAATGCTTGTTGCTTTGAGATAAGAAGGAAGAGCGTTAGGGGTATTGATGAGTAGGAAGAGTGAAAGGCTATTGAGGGAAAAGACAAGAGTTAATTGAGTGGGAAGGAGAGAGGTAGGGAGAGAAGAGAGGGGTAGGGAGAGAGAAATTGAGAGAGAAGGGAACCCGGAATGAGTTTCATTATAGTGGCTTTCAACTGTCGTGTCAGTTTAATTCATGTGTTTTTGACAGGTCACCATTCTTCTTTAAACAAATAATTTATAATTTTGTCACTAAAATATTATGAAATGTACTAAGAAACCAGTGTGTGTATGAGGTGCTGGTACAGTACGGTCAATTTAAAAACATGGTTAGGGAGATGTTAGCGACTGCACCCCCCCCCCCCCCACCCCCTCCACATCGTACACCATAGTACAATTTTTTTGTGATATCGCCTTTAGCTCGACAAATCCCAAATCGTTGATGTATTAAGTACTTTATAAACGCGGAATATTATCATTATTAGCAATCGAGCAAAATCAACGCTCTTCCCTTGGATTGTCCTTGAGGCTCTCAGATTCATCTTGTCTGGTAGCAGTCACGTCTACAATCGTACCATCGGTGGTTCGTATTAAAGGTGAAGTAGTTACCTTCATCTTGTTCTGTAGCAGTCACGTCCGTCCGTCTACCATCCATCGTACCATCGGTTTGGTTCGTAAGATGAAGTACATGTAGTTGCCTTCCTCTTGGCTGTGTTGATAATAAGAGCCTTTCACACTAGAGCAAAGTTACATGAAACTTGTATAATAGAATGTACTGTGGAACCTGTCTATAAAAGACCACATAGGCTGTGGTCTTTATGAACAGGTTTCTTTAGTACAAGTTTCAATGAAAAACATATCCAAGGGAAACAAAAAATGTGTTCTTTATAGACAGGTGGTCACTTAAGCAGGTTTGACTGTATGAAGAATCCTTGTATGTACCGGTAGTCATATCCACACTGTTGCCCATAGAGGTGGAATTAATTTTGAAAATCTTTTTTCATGAAGTGATTGAGAAGATATAAACTTTATCTATGAAGAATAAATCATATTCTCACCATCACTTCATAAAAAGAGGCACAAGGGTTTATTCCGACTTGATGGGCAATAGTTTACATGTACGTGATAGGAGCATACACACTGGATAAGAACATCGTATAAAGAAACGTTGTGTGAAGAAACTAGTTTTAAAGAGTTCTTTTGGCACGACAGCTGGCTAATGACACTATGAACATGACTGACAAAGAAAGCGGACAAAATATACAGTTCCTCAGGTAGACAAAGTAACATCCCTTCACTGCTATTATGTAAAAATGTGTAGAACAGGTGTCACATGCTTATTCACCTTTTTACATAATAGCAATGAAGGGATGTTCCTTTGTCTACCTGAGGAACTGTATATTTTGTCCACTTTCTTTGTCCGTCATGTTCATAGCGTTTTGCTATATGTTCAGACTAGCAAAAAACTAAATGAATTACTTATCATTATGTACATGTACATGTATGTAGCTGTTAGGTTTTCGTCTAGCCATACAATAAACTTTGGGAGTCTGAACTGGGTGTACGTCTAGCCTTTGAGCATCGACCCTGGTGAATCTACATGTATGCTTTAAAGTGAACCAGTAACATTGTTGAAGTTGATGAAAAAGCTGTAGTTTTTGTTTGAAATGTTACTTATTATATTCCTTCTACTGTACTAACCCTCTAACATGCACACAATTCTGGCAACATTATCAAACCACTAAGATATTTATGGTTTTCTTTGAAGGAGTTACACTAAAACTGAAACTGAAACTGTGCAACACCCTCTAACGGTAAATTCTCCCAACCATTTTTTTAATTTTCCCAACCGTTTTCCATGAAAATAGGACATCATACAGGCTTTTAAAGATCTTTCAACAGTTAAATGTTTGGAATGCTATATGAAGCCAATTCATTGTTTTGTGACAATTTACGTTCACCTTAAAATTCAATTAAATAACAATAATAAGTTTTTTTCCCAATTTTTATCATTAATAATGGTCTGTTTTCACTTAAACTTTCAGATTATCTTTAATTGTACTTCTAGCATTGAAGTCACTACCTTAGCACCGTTTTCTCTCCTCTGAACAATGTTACCAAGTCCTTTTATTCCTGTCTGTAGTAGTTTGGCCAGGGGGATTAGACCTCCCTGCAAGGTCACTGACAGGTGGTTATCTCATTAAATCAGCTCTCAATTAACATAAGAAAAGGGGAACATATAGGGGACCAACAGGCACTGATTAGGCACTGTTTGCTATATAGAGGGCGCAAGTAGCTATAAGTAGTGCAGTGGGGCTTTAAGGTATCTTTGATGTATTATGTATGCATAGCAGAGGTGAGGCCTTCACAGTTCTAGCTTGCCTTGGACCCTCGTAAATCTCCATGTATGCTTTGGGGTATCTTTGATGTATTATGTATGCATAGCTTAGCAGAGATGAGCACAAGAGAATCGGATTGAAAAGGGCCTAGGGACTCTTAGTAGGGAGAAAAATGGGCAAGGGCAAACATTAAAGGGCAAGCCCACCCTGATATCAAATTGGTTTTAAAGGCATCGTTTAACAATGTTAAATGTCTGTGATATGGTGCAATATTGAAGACCTAAAAAAATCGCACTTCAAAATGATCAAGAAAAGACAAGAAGTGCCTCAAAAAAGTAAAATTCTTTGAGTGACCGGTTTTACCATACTCGTTTTCCCCAATAGACGCAAAATTTGGTTTCGATGTCCAATCATAAATATCTTGATAATCAAACAGGCTTGTAAAAAGTCATGGGGTTCCTGACTGACCTAAAGGTTTATAATTATCATTGCATCATGAGCTAAATCCACAAAGTTACCGGATCCCTTTAATAGGAGACATTCATGTAGCTCTAGAAATGAATCTGTTGTCTATCTACTGTTGGATCCCCAAAAAAGAAGGAAATAAAATGAAATAGAAATATAAGATGAATAAATTATGATTACAGGTATGAAATTGAATGAAAGCATAAATAAATTAATCAATAAATGAATGGTTGATTTAAAAAATGAATAAGTGAACAAAAAAATAACATAAAAGTGAAGGCGCTTGTGGTTACAGCAAGCACTATCGTTCACATGCAATATTAATGAACTTTTTCTCCTGCCTGAGCTTGTTTTATAAAAATCTTTTACTTTTAAATTCTTGCCCTTATCCAATGCAATTTCTCATGCTTCTGATTGAAGGCCCTTATGTGGGCTTACAATCTGATTTACTCGTCGGACTGGGCATAACAAAACAGTGCTCAACTATTTGAACTGGATTGGAAGTCACCTTAATTTTGCATGAAAAGAGATCATACTTTCCCTATGCAATTGCCGAAGCATCGATTTTGCAGAACCCTCACAGACTAGGGATACAAGGTGCATATCAGCTATCAGTGTGCAGCCACAAATCCTTTTCAGTCTTAGAGTGTTTCTGAACGAAGAGACCTTACCGACTGTTTGGCCTATTGCATCCCATACTGTACTTGAAGGGGAAGTCCACTCAGATATTATCTGGGTGTTAATAAAAGCAGAAAATGAGAGAAACAAATGTGAAAGTTTGAGCAATATCCGATTTACAATAGGAAAGTTATGAATTTTTGAAGTTGTCATAATAAAGCGAAACATTACTTTCCAACACTAACGATTCTTACAAGCTTTTCTCCAATTTGCTCTTACAGAAAATTTCATGAACTTTCATTTTCTTAGTTTTTGATGACGGATAAGACTTGTTTCATACAGGGGTATTATGAAATTATATTTTGCAATAATTATATTTAGGGTGAATGTATGATTGAAAAAGTTTCTTTATTTATTTATTTATTTTTTTTTTTTTTGGGGGGGGGGGGGGAGAAAACCTCTCAAAATATGTCACAGAGTTGCCAATTTGTGTTTGATTGATCACACCTTCAACGATTCATAACTTTATTTTTTTCATCAGTATTTCCTCCAACTGTCACCTCTCTTTTTCTCCCATTTATCTGCTTCTATTAAAATCAAATTAATATCAGGGTAGACTTCGCCTTTAAAGCTGCTCTTTGGCACAGCCAGAGACTGACAGAACTAGGCTCTGCTCAAGACTTTATGGAATTATGGTTAAGTGTCAACTTGGAGTCTGTACTTACAGACTAATCAACCATAATCAGTACTTAGTAACCGTAGCTCTTGTTTTTTACAAGGGAATACAAGTGTAGTTTTGCTCTTTCACACTCCTTTTTGAAAAGTTGTTAGGCTTCAAAATGATACCAAGATGTAAATAGGCAATCTATGCATACCGGTACATCTTTGTGCAGTGCCTCAATACAAATTTCATTCACCTGTATTCCAATGGTCAGAATGTGAAATGCATTTATTTACATTATTTGTCGCTGTGCATTAATCAATTCAATTTCAATTAATTGTCCAATATTGGAAATTTATTTTGCTCACATTTTACAAACGTACAAAGAATCAAAATATGTTTACATACATAATATATCATATACTTTGACATAGAAATCCTTCAGAATATTGCTATACAGTAGTTTTCTTAACGTTATTAAAAACAAAATAAGTGAATTATTTTAAGTGTTCGAGTGAACGGGATGGCCCGGAAAGGTTGCAAAAATAACATTACAGAAACAAAGAAGAACATAGAATTCAGGTAGCACTTAAAGCCCAAGTCCACTCCAAAAATAACTTACTTTCAATAGAACCAATAAAATCAGACAAACCAATCAAAAAAAGTTTGAGCAAAATCGGATAACTAATAAGAAAGTTATGAATGTTTAATGACATGAAATACTTTGAAAATCACTACACAAATTGGCAACTCACTCATGAGTCTGTGACGTATGGTCCTCACTATCCACTCATTATTTTCTTTATATTGATAATATAAATTTCCTATTTTCACCTTAAGAATCTTATTTCTTCACACCAGCATCCAAGTTAGATTGTTAGTCATGTGTTTTTGTGTGGATGCACCAATAAAGAGTAATATTTGTTTAGTTAAATCATGAAAAATTGAATTTTTGTAAACTATTTATATAAAAATCAATAATTATGAATAAACAATATTCATAAAATAGTATCAATTCTTCAAAATTCATAAAAGTTTTTGGGAAATGTCATGCATGCAATATGATACAAGTCATATAACCTGGGCAAAGGCATGGGGAAATCGAGTTTTGGGGGATAAAAAGGGAAATTAATGTGATTAAACTTTATAAAGCAATTGATAAGTTGTGAGGACATGACGTCACAAACTGATAACCATCTTGGCAATTTGTGTTGTGATTCTCATTGTTCCATAGTTTTACATACTTTTTCAAAAATTCATAACTTTCTTATTAGTTATCCGATTTAGCTCAAACCTTTTTTGATCGATTTTTCTGATTTTTCTGCTTTTATTGAAAGTAAGTCATTTTTCGAGTGGACTTGTCCTTTAACTGTAGGGTTGGACAGATAGTATGGCTTGCCCTACCCAACAACAATATACATGCTATTTGTATTCATAGTATTGTGTTACAATTATTCATAACAGACACTTCAGGAAGACGTATGTATTAAATTTGATGATTACATTATGAGAATGGCCTACACGTACTGACCAGTATAGTGTCAAACCTACACTCAAGATTGTAGACATTCTCTGTTTTGAGTGCGTCGTCGCCAACTCTTGTTGATTAAAGGAAACCTCACCCCAAGAAACAGCTTTACTTATTCTGAGAGATTTATTGTATTCTTGTCCATTAATCTACAAGACTCCCCACCAAAGTGTATGAGGAAAGCATAAAGCAAGAATAATGTAATAATAACCAGTTGCCCAACTATACATGTACTTATTTTTGATAGTGACATGTATTTCATAGCTTTTATATCAAAATTCCTTTTTTACCACGCTTTTAGAAACAGGATAACTCTGGGCAACAAGATGCCCTAATATCCTCATATTTCAGCATCGGGGTAGCTAAACAATTTGTTGTATTCCTGTATATTTGGATGCGAGGCATACATTATTTTATATTTTATATCTTGATTACAAAATTGTTTGTATCTGCTGTGCTCGTTTGCCAAATTTAGAAACGAAATAATGTGCCCATACATGTACGTGTGTACTTGACGAAAGCCAGAGTAATGCAAAAGTGGGATGACACAAATTATGCAATGTTATTAAAAGGTGCTGTGCCTTAGTAAAGGTTACTAGACGCTGTTATTGTTTTTTTGAAGCAGCATCCTCCTTCGCTCTCTCTCCCACTCATTAGCGTCGTCATGATCATCATCAAAAGGAAAAGGGTCTGTTTTGAAAGCTTAGCACGGTGCCACTACTAGGATGGGAAAGGAGCTGTCGTATAGAAGATACTGTTCTTTCTGATGCAGTGGTCTTCTTTGCTCTCTCTCTCTCTCTCTCTCTCTCTCTCTCTCTCTCTCTATCTCTCTCAATGGTCATCCTCATCATCCCACAGCACGGAATGAAAACAGATCTGTTCTGAAGGCCTAGCACGATTAATGAGAGAAGACTCGTCTCATTGCCAAAAGTTCTTTCTGAAGCAGCGACCTCCGTCTGTCACTATCTCTTATCATCATAGCATGGAAACAGGTCTGTTTTGAGAGCCTAGCACGATGCTACTGCTAGAATGAGAGAAGACTCGTCTCATTGCCGAAAGTTCTTTCTGAAGCAGCGACCTCTGTCTCTCACTATCTCTTATCATCATAGAATAGAAACAGGTCTGTTTTATAAGCCTAGCATGGTGCTACTATGAGAATGAGAGAAGACTTTAAATATGCCGAAAGTTCTTTCTGAAGCAACAACCTCTCTCTCACTATCTCTTATCATCATATCATGGAAACAGGTCTGTTTTGAGAGCCTAGCATTGTATTACTGCTGAGATGAGAGAAGGGAAAGTTATCTCATTGCAGATAGGTTCCTCCTTCGCTCTCGGACTCTCATCATTATCACCGCTTGCTCGCTCTCTCGTAGATCCATCGTAGTCGGTAGAAGTCCAGCTGTTGAGATGTATAGTGGTTTTGAAGAAGACTCAAGTATTATCTAAAAGTACTTAGTGATCAGTTCATTGGAAAGCAGCATTTCTTCTGTTGTTTTTCAATGATGGTTCCCATCTTTCTTCCTTTCTTTGCTCATTCTGTAAATTTGGAGAATACGGTTGGACCAGACGGACAGACGTGATGATGACTACGTGAAATACCTTTTCCTCCTTGTTTAGAAAGAGGAATCCCATCTTTCATCCTTTTGATTTCTTTGCACATTCTGTAAATTTGGAGAATATGGTTGGACCAGACAGACGCGAAGATCACGATGTGAAACATCTTTCTTCTTGTTTAGAAAGAGGAATCCCATCTTTCTTCCTTTCTTTGCTCAATCTCTAAATTTGGAAAATACGGTTGGATCAGACAGACGCGAAGATAACGATGTGAAACGCCTTTTCTTTCTTGTTTACGAAGAGGAATCGCACCTTTCTTCTATCTTTTTGATTTCCTTCTGCAGTCTTTAGAGTTGGAAAGCCATGGTGGAGCAGACACATCTAATTTGAGAATATATGTTTTATTTGAGAAGACATGTTTTATTTGAGAAGACGAACTGTTCATTTCCAGTGAGACCACACCCTCATTGTTCATGTTTCTTATAGATGCAACTTGCTTTCTTTTAACTTGTCCATGGTCTTTCAGTTGTGAAGTCGATGAGTCTCAGTTTGGAGTGTTCACTTCTTCTTTCTTTCTTTCTTCAACAAAAAAAGTTGCTGTCTCCAAAATGTCATTTTCTTCAAAAGAAAAGTGGCTGTCTACAAAATGTCATGTTTTTGATCAACTCCTTGGAATCTAACGGCCTTGTTCTCTTTGCTCTCAAAGTGCCTGCTCGTCTTCTCTTTTGATCTTCACTTACGGATCACTTTGCTTCTGTCATGCTAACAGTATATGGCATTCGTGCTATGATGATAATGTGTGTTCCGAAGATGTCCTCTCTCTTGTCTCCTGAAAGCATCATGTTTCATATCAGACAAACATGATCTGGGGGGTGTTTCACAAAGACTAAGATCGACTTTAAGTTGGACTTAACTATGGCAGGCCATTCATGCCACGGGTTGCTCTCACCATTGGGCTCTCAATTATGATCTTAAGATAATATTTTTTCCTTCAATAATGAACTATCAAAAAAGGTATATTCTATACATTTGTGACCACAATTTTGTACGTCCCTTAAGAGATCAATGCCAGTAAAGAGTGAGAGCAAATAATGGCATGAATGGCCTGTCATATATAAGTCCAACTTAAAGTCGATCTTAGTCTTTGTGAAACACCCCCTGGAATTGTTTGTCAAAGATCGTTGCTTTAGAAATATGATGGAATAACTTACATCAGGTTTCATATGAGGAAAACATGATTTGGAATGGCTTGTCATAGATCGTTACATAAAAAAATATGATGGAATATCTTGTCTCATTACAGGAGGACGCTTTTAAACTTTGTGCAGTAGCATACTGGTATTTCTGATATTTAAGTTATTTGGAATTATTGGGAATTTATTCTACTCATACACAATGGATTAGGACATTGTTTTTACTTTTCTCGGAGGTAAATATATGTGTGGACGTTGTACATGAAGCAATGTCAGTTTCACGCTCTCTCTAGATGTCTCTGGCTATACCGGTAATGAAGTGGTTTGGGGTTACATGTATATTGTTTATGGCTGCTTCTCCGAGCATATTGATTTTAATTAGATTTCATGGGAGACAGGTGCATTTGGATCTTCTTGTCATAAGGGGATGTATTAAGGTGTACCATTATATGTTTGCTTAGAACCAGAATGTATTAACTTTCATGCATAAAGGGAAGGAATACAACGCCTTTCATGAGCAGATCACGCAGTACATCTAGACATACATTTTAATCATAAAAGTTTAAATTGTTTGTTAGTCATACAGTCAATTAGGATTCGATCATTTTGCACCTACCGTTCAGTAGTAATTTGAAAGTATATATGACTTTGTAAGATCTTACAATTATGAACCCAGTGTAGCATTTCCACTCCCGTATTCGCTACTTTGAAGTGCATAGAGACATGCAATTATACCTCTACGTGTTTAAAAGGTGCTATACAAAAATGTTTTATTGTTATTATTATTATTATTATTACTGTTCTATAGCATTACTTCATAGAATATGGGACAGAGAGTTGTGGCATTCCATGGTCGCCAACGTCTCAGGAAATGGCACGTAGAAGAAGAAGATAGCATATTATTATATGAAATTCAGACTACAAAATAATTTACAGCGGTACAATAAATGTTGTGTAGTGTGAAAGAGGATGAGTTATGATTTCTCGAAAGGTCAAGCATGTTTGTTTCACACTGGATAGTAGTATAGAACCATATTTCATTCGCTCTGTCAATAAGACAATCTGATAACGAACGAAGGACTGAATCTAATTGTACTTTATGACCAAGGTACGTTGATAGGGATCTACTGTAGTCCATATTTTAAAATTGATAATTATGCTGGTACCTGTAGATAATGTCTAATCTATTTGTTTAATTTACTAAGTAACTCAATATCATGCCATAAAATCCAGTGGATCCTACTTTATAGTGAAAGATGGCTGTACCATTCATTCTGAAATGTCCATCGTAAAAGTCTCGTCCACTTCAAGATTTGACCTTTTGCCGCTTCTACGAAACCCCTGTGTAGTGATTAGGCAAACAAGTTCCATAATGAAGTTTATCTACTTGTAACCCATGTACATGTACAACTGGGACAATATTTAAAAGGAAGGGGCCTATAACCATCTAAAGAGGAGAAGAAATTAAGAATGGGGGAAGATACCACACATGGATTTTTAATCTTACCAACAAGACAGAGACTATAGCGTAAAGTAAATCAATATAAGGGTCAGGATGGAGAAAAAACACTATTTTTTAAGGTCTTATTTATTCTTCCACAAGCATATAGATTAGATCAGTAGAATTTGAATTTCATCACAAAACAATAATAATAGATATTAATAGTGATAATTAGATATTTTTCTATAGCGCATATTAAACATATACCGATAGGCATAATTACATGTCTCTATGTGCTTTACAGTACCGGTACATACAAAAAGGGAGTGGAAATGGTACACTGGGTTCATAATTGTTAGATCTTACAAAGTACTAAATGTTTTCAAATTACTTCTCAACTTTTCATATGTATTGCAATATTTCTAAGGTATTCCGACAAGTTATTCATTAATCAATAGCTGCATATGCAAATGTTGATTGAAACCTCCCCCAGGCTGTAGGCAGGTGGGGCTGTAGAGTGTCGACTGTTTGTGATGGATAGTGATAAAAACAGTTTGGATACGGCTCTGCGGTTACTCTGAAAATTTGATTAAAATCAGTACACTTGATCATCCAAACGGTCCCCTAGCACAGTAAGGGAGATTCTAGTCTGATGAGACAGATTGCTATAAAATCAATCTTAGTGGGTGTGTAGTCTTCAACTTTAGACCTCACAACATGTTTGATTGCTCTAAAATCAATCTTAGTGGGTGTGTAGTCTTCAACTTAAGACCTCAAAATATGTTTGATTGCTCTAAAATCAATCTTAGCGGGTGTGTAGTCTTCAACTTCAGACCTCAAAAGACATGTTTAATATGCTTTGAAATCAGTCACAGTGGGTGTTTAGTCTTCAACTTCAGACCTACAAACATGTGTTTAATATACTTTAAAATCAGTCGCAATGGGTGTGTATTCTTCAACTTCAGACCTCGCAAATGTTTGATATGCTTTATAATCAGTCACAATGAGTGTGTAGTCTAAATCCTCAGACTCTAAAATACATGTTTGTTTTCAACATAGCTCATTCAAACATGAGGCAGAGAACTACTTCAAACAATCCACAACAAAATAAGATGAGACAAGCATATACATGTACATATACATGTAGTAGCTTGTATACTTCTGTATCATAAATCATTGATTGCACATACTGTACATGTAATTACTTTGGGCAGTTTTTTTTTGTCAACCCCTAAGATATATTGCCTCTTGCCATGAGCTTAAAAGGGGATGCATTTGAGTAAATGCAAGGAAATGGAATCATACAGGATTTGCAAAATAATTTTTAATCACTGAGCTTTCTTCTGAAGATATGAACATGTTGGATCGTTTAATTTGGTCTATGGTTTAAATTTCTACTACTACTACCGGTACTAATACTACTTCTACAGATGCTACTACTACTAATACTATTACTACTGCTCCTACTATTACTACTGCTCCTACTAATGATTATAATGAAACTGAAGGAGGAGAAGAAGGAAGAAGGAGGAAAAGGGAGGAGAAAGAGGGAGGAGGAGAGGGGGGGGGGGGGGGGAGGAAGGAGGAGAAGGAGAAAAAGAATTATGAAAGATGAAGTATGTCCAAGTTTGTAGGCAAATTTTTGTTGTAAAGTGTACCATCATGACAAATTTGTGCAACAAGAACTTGAGCTCTGTGTTATTAGATACAGAAAAGTGAAGCATATTATAGTATTAATGACTGCTTTGAGAGAAATAGTTGTTTTATTACGCTCAAGGGAAGGTTAGAATTGTGCTATTCCCCGAGGCTTGCCGAGGGGAATAGCCCAATTGTAACCTTCCCGAGAGCGTATGAAAACAACTATTTCTCGAATATTAAAGCAGTCATTAATACTTTTATATGCCGAAAAAAAATAGACTAAAAAATAAAAAATAAAAATATTTATCATTTTTGTCGAAGACGAGATTCGAACTCTTGCGTACAAAAGGTGATGTATGTAAGGTAAGCGCCTCAGACCTCTCGGCCATCGCGCGGTGGTTACATGCTTGGCAGTTTTGTACGATATATACATTAAAATGAATTGAAACCGGCTTCGCGTGTGATCAATGCTTCGCAAAAGCTCCATATACGGACTCTTCTTTTACTTTTGCAATGCATATTGGCACGAACTTAGATCAAGATCTATCGGCAGATGTTGTTTTTTGGTTTTTGGAAGTTTATTTTCGTCTTCATGTCAACAATGCAAGATAAAATTGTCGGTAAGATCGATCGAGATTCAATTGTATTGAAATTACCGACCAATTCTTCGCACACATAAGGTATCCTCCATCGCTCAAACCATTTTTTAACATGTAAACCTATGGGGTAACCATGGAGTAACCATGGTTATTAAAAAATATTGAAATGTTTATGCATGGTTACCGGGAATTTTACAGGAACAGTTGAAGTTTATGAATGCAATTCGACCAATCAGATGGCTGGATTTCTTAAGTGAGGTATATAATACTAAATATTACACTTTCCGTCATCTTAAACAAACGCAGGTTTTGCTGTATCATACATAAATCTGCACGGGCCTTCAGTGAATCAATATTCCAAGCTGTATCTTGAGATTAGCATTGCATATTAGTCTTGTCAGCCCATATGTGCAGTGAACAGTATTCCCATGCAAAGAATGACTTGTAGCTCCACCTATAGTACAGTCAAACCTGTCTTAGTGACCATCTCTCTCTATATTAAAGGCCACCTGTCTATAGTGGTCGTGTATTCAGTCACCCCAGACATAGAATTGTTCCCTTCGATGGCCTCAATATTTTGTTTGGAGCTAATGCAGGCCTTACGATATCAGGGGTCCCTGTTCTGCAGTTGTTTTGAAACTTGGGGAATAATCATCATACTTAGTCACCATGGTAACATATTGTATTTTGCACTAGAAATTGTGAACCTTGTTGTTGCATTTTACCTACGATATCTCTAGAAAAATAGGGCAAGATTCATACTACATGTACACTACTATAGAAGTGAAAGATACAATTGGAACCTGAAGAAAGTGTTTTTAAGTTAAGAAGTGTTTCATTTTTACTTCCTTCTTGACAAATCATTTGATATGTACATGTACACATCACTATTCACAATCTTCTAATTCTTTTTTTTGTGGCAGTCTATATTGAGAAAAATATTGTTTTTGTAGAAAATTGTACTCGTACATGTAGGTGGTTTAATTTAATCATCATCATCGTTTATTAAATCCTGAATTTTCCCTCTTACGAGGGGTAGCAGACTTCAGTGCCATGATGACACTCCCTCCTTTATCTTAGGCGCGAGTAGAAGAAGAGAGAAAAAAACTTAATTATCATTGATGTGTGAGTTAATCCTTGTTCATGCATAATGCTGTACACTGACGGAAAGTAATGCCGAGTCAAACAAACAATGTGTATGCAGTGCGATTCTCATTTCTGTATTTCAAACACCCAAGAAAGTGAGAAGACTTTAATAGTGGAGCGCCAGGAGTGTCAAGTCTGACAGACATGAGCGCTATAC
This sequence comes from Strongylocentrotus droebachiensis, assembly GCA_035222895.1. Taxonomy (NCBI): domain Eukaryota; kingdom Metazoa; phylum Echinodermata; class Echinoidea; order Camarodonta; family Strongylocentrotidae; genus Strongylocentrotus; species Strongylocentrotus droebachiensis. The sequence continues at coordinate 695,775 of JAVYIG010000111.1, forward strand.
AAGAGCTCACTATTATTATCATTAGTAGTAGTATAGTACAGCCATGTTTTTTCTATCCTTTTGCCAGTCGTTAACACAATGTGTTATTATCAGTAGTACATGTAGAAGTAGAATTTATAATTTTGTATCAATGGCAGATTTGTTTCTTTATTATTTGAGCACTGAGTCGAGGAGTGTGGAAATCCAGAATTGCCATTCAAGGTGAATCTATTGCTTTTTGCTTGATATTTACCATGAGGGACAGGCCATATTCACAGCACCTGCCTCTACTCATGCTGTCACTTGAGCACCACAAAAGTGCTAGTAGATGCACTTAACATAAGGAACATTTTACACTGCAAGCAAACACCATCTGTTTTTCTCACATTTTTCTGGAGTTTTTTTTTAGGGTTGCTAGTGAACTGCCCTTAAACATGACAGATTTTTGTTGTTGAAAAATTCACCTTTGAGTCTGGAGTGTTTTTTTTAATGCTGCCCGAAACTACACTGGTTTTTGCAGAGTAACTGCTCGCTCACAAAGCACAAGTGATTTTTCTCGTTTTTGGTGACATGACCCTCCTTGCCTCCTTGCTTCCTTGCTATCGTTTAATCATAAATATAAATCATCAAATGATCATTACAAAATTAGGCATTAGACAAACTAGAAATTACATTAAATGAGCAATAAACAAAATGGTTAGTAAACTTATTGGAGATTAGACCAAATTGCTTTATAGCCTAAATGGTTATTACATGTAGATCAAATGATAAGTGGGCACATTGATTATTAGACCATGGGGATATCAAGACTGGCTAGATGTAGACCACATGGGAATAGACCAATTGGGTAGTAGATGAACTGGTTGTAGAATGTAGACCAAACGGCAACTCATGTTACTTCATACCCTTCAGTGTATTACTCCCAGCAGAAGGGTTTTTATTTCTGCATGGCTTACTTTGTAGCTCAAATAGTAATGCATCATATTGCATTGTAGATTAGGAATTATTGATTAGCAGAAGCAAGTTTTGTTTATGTGTTGAAGATGATGACGCACATCAAGGGGTTGTTGAGATGTTAACGATAGTTTTGATTTAAGGACTTGGCTGAAAGTAAATCATTTTGTCTCTGTCACTGCCTTTCTATCCTTAATCATGTAGTTATTAGTGTAATCCATCATTCCTCCATCGCAGATTATGAATTATTGATTAGCAAATTATATAATGCCTTTGAAGATGATGACACACATGAAGGCTTAAAGATTAATGATAGTTGTGATTTAAAGGCTTGTATGATAGGAGATCAGTAGATCAGGAAATGATTCAAAGCAGATGCATCACCCGCTTTAGGAACCTCTACATATACACACACAACGTTCATTACAGTGTACCGGGGTAATAACAATAATGATAATAATGCAATTATGGTATTGATAATAATAATAGTAATAATGATAATATTGCAAATATATATAATGTGCAACATATCTATCCAGCGGATGCTCAAGGGGTTTTATGATATTCTATCATGTCTTCAACATCCTTAACACTAATGGTAAACACTTTCATGCACCCGGAACATATTGGCACCCAAGATGAGTGTCAGGACCCCCAAAAAATTTGCAATGTTTACATATATGGCTCATGCATACAGACTGTAACAGCTTCAGTCCGGAACCCCTTCCAAAGGAGTAAGAGCCCTGTATCAGTCCTTAGAATCAGTGAAAAAAATACACAGGGGCTCAGGGCGAATTTGCCCCCCGAAATGCCCAAAAGAGCCCCCGAAAATCAGAAAAGAGCCCCCATAAATTTGCAAAGAGTTCAATGCAAAACAAATTTTAGAGTGTTATTTTTATGCAGGCAAGCTTGAAAAGTAGTTCCCGAAAAATAAATATTAATTTTATCCCTGCTTAGAATGCTAGGTAAAGCTTTTTTGAGGTCGGTTTTATTTATTCTAGCTGTACACAATGAATTTTTAGGAGATTGGTACACTTTCAAATTTCAATCATACCATTTTTCCTACTGATTTGATATATTACGATTAAATGACAATTTAATCTCAGTTAATTGATATGGAGGGTCGCCCAGCTTGGCACTCTTTTTAAAATGATGTTAGAGGAATAACAAATAAAAAAGCATCCATATATCCATTAATAACCATTAGCAAGATTAAGTGGATGGGAAAGAAAAAGTGTCAGGAATAGAATGCTGTACAAATACATGTACTGATCAGGCGTTGACCTGTCTATTTATTATAGAAAAGGGATTCCGCCCACACAAAAAGGAGCAGGAAATGAGATCTATAGAATTTCAAAAACATCTCTATGATTACTAATTAGGTTCATATGACAGTTTGTCAAGTTAAGGTCTAGCTGGTTTGATACTTCAGAGTTATCTTGTAGATCGGGACCCTGTGGCCACACTCATGGTTATAAAACGTGTAAGTTATTAAAGAGAAGGTTGGGTTATGGACTTGTAAAGGTAAAAAACTTGAGTACTTGCACTGTTAACAACTACTCAAGTACGAATTCTCTTACTCGAATACTCGGCCGCCATTTTTTTTTTTTTGGGGGGGGGGGGGAGGGGGGGGGGGCAGCGCCGGCATGGTTCCGCTGGTAAAAATGTTTCCCAGCTCAATCACTGTCAACTCACCACTCAGAACCTGGGACCAAATGTCTGGATTTCTGTTTGGACTCGGAGGAAAATGGATTATTCTGTCATCTTTGGTTTTAAAAACAGCATTGTTCACTATTATTATTATTGAATCAGCGCCTTCAACTGCAACTCAAAGTAAAATCGCTTGAGTTTTCAGAGACGGACTTGGGATACTTCTCCCGTAGAATGGTGGTGGCAAAAAAATATTTAAAAATAAATAAAAAACATGGCGTCCGAGTATTCGCCTGTAAGCCTGGGAGTGTAGATTCCTCTCTCAACAACCTTGAAATTAATACATTTGTCAGATGAAATGTGTAAATTTGAGTAGGATTGATGCAGACAGTCATTTTTTTGAAATCATAAATAAATAAGTTCACCCAAGGCCCAGTTGCCATGGTAATAACATACCGACATGTATACCCATTCCTGTACAATTGAACTGGATATCAATTTTTCATATGTATTTTCCAGCCAGCATAATTCCTTGGTGTGAGGCACATGAAGGATTATTGTCTGTTCAGAGTCAGACTTTAGAAAATGTATACGATTAAACATGATAAGAATCATTGTATGGAGAAAAGGAGCGTACAGACTAGAAAAACAAAACTGTGTGAAGAAACATCATCTAAAGAAACAAATTTGAACAGGACAGCTGGAATATCATCAGGACATGCTCATGATAAGCCCCGCCCACTTATATAATTTCCATATAATACAACGTTCACATAGCTGCCAAACATTCCTAGTATGGAGGAATGATATTTCCTATTTTGGGGCCTTCAAGCTATTGTTATGAACCCTATAACTTCTGTGTAAAGTGTATGTACACAAAATAGATTGTACCGGTATCCCTAATTTTGCCTTGAGAGATTCCTAATTATTGCTGCAAAAGGCAGGTATGCGTTCAGCCTAGAGCGCCACCCTGATTCTGTATCAAGATTTTGTTACGAACAATGCTCAAACATGATTTTGTTGTTGTTGATGCTATACAACGTTTTATTATACGTTTCTTTATTTGATGTATAGCCAATCGCGGCACCATGACTCTTTATCAAGATTTTGTTAGAAACAATGTACATGATTTTTGTTGTTGCTATACAACGTTTTATTATACATTTCTTTACATGATGTATAGCTAATCAAGAATACATATTAAGCTATACAGTGAATTATTGAAGTTTGAACGCAGCTAACACTGATTCCGGTTCCCTAGGAACTGCACTTTGTCCAAAAACAAGGGTGTAATGTTACATAGTCTGCAGAGCCATAAGGCCTGTCATCACTATCTCAAGATTGCCAAATATCCAGCTATTTGAACTATCCCGATCGCAAACTATCCAGCTAATTTGCGTCTTCATCAGACCGAAGTAGCAATTAGCGGGATATTTGGTCGGGATTGTCATCCCAAGATATCTTGGGATAGTTTGCAAAATATCCCACTATTTGGCAAAATATCCAGCTATTTGTCCGGTGCGTCTTCACCAGACCGAAGACTCGCACTATGCGCGAACGCTGAGCAAAATATCTCGAGCTTATTTCTCAAGGTCGAGTTTTAAGTTTTGAGGTCGAATCTCGAGCTGATGAAGACGCGATTTGTAACTTCGGGATTATTTCCCAAATCAGAAAGAGCGGGCTATTTGGCAATCTCGAGATGATGAGGACACGCCTATAGTAGCTTCGTACATGGATGATGTATGTTTACAGAATCACTAAGTGTATCCCAAGGCTTGCTTACATACACCAGCAGCATTATAGAGAGTGCAGGTTCAGTCAGTTGCCTAGATTTTAACAATCAGAATATTCCATTTTTGAGCATAAATAGCGCACGATATAACATCTCTACAAGTGCACTTCTAAAGGACTTTGGATTCAATGATATTTGTTACAAGAGATAATGCTTCAGGTTTATTTTTAACATCTCGTTGACTCCTTGGGCGTGGTTCAGCCAGTTGCCTAGAATAATGTGTATATTAAGTTACAACACTGTAATAACGGCAGTACTTTATATCCCATTCATATAAAGTTTCCTAGATTATAACAATCAGAATATTCCATGCTTGTGCATGTAAAGCCCGTGATATAACATCTCTACAAGTACAAGTGCTCTTCTAAAGGACTTTGGATTCAATTATATCAAGTGATATTGGGATTTCTTCAGCCAGTTGACTAGAATAATGTGTATAATAACATCAATACTTGTATCCAATCCATTTAAAGCATGATTGCAGTTAATATACTGTAGCGTCTCTATGTGCTTCCGAAGGACTTTGGATTAAATCTTGACTAGTGATGTCCATGCAGCCTTGTAGCTCTTTGGAACTTTTCTATGTGTTTCCAGGCGTGAGGATGGAACTTTTTACTCGGCAATGTCTCCAAGTCTTGAAGAATACTTGTCTGTTACAAATGTACCTCTCTGTCTACTTTGTGGAAATGTTATGCTTTAAATTCAAATTGAATGCTTTCTTTTCTTGTTTGAATCTACTCTTCAGAAGGCACATTTCATCGTTGTACAGTATATGTAGCTATTCAGTATAACCAAGACGAAGTCTTGATGATGGACTTGTTTTAACAGTTGATCTTCATAGAAATGTATGATCCCCTGACATTTCATTGAATGAGAGCATAATGATGATGACAATTTCATTTTACCTCACTGTTAAGAATTTAAGAAAGAGCATCCTGTAGATGAGCAAGCAGTCATACAGCTTCAAGTCCTATCCGAGGGACTGGGTAGGACTAATCAGAGACATGCCATTGACAGTACCCCAGGCCTAATTGAGGATTAACGCCTGAACAGTTTTCAAACCCTGTGACTTCCAGGTTACGTGACCGCCATCTCTTCTACTTAGCTATCCTGCCTTCTTGCACTTTGAGCAAAGATTGTTGTCTTGAATCATTGCTGAGAAACCTGCAGGCTGTGCAGTTGAATACAGAAATGCAAAAAAGTGCAATGACTGTCATCATTAATTTATGTTTTTTTCTTTAAATTGAAACACTACAAGTTGATTTGGATCATTTGAATGCAGATCACTTGAATGCAGATCATTTGAATGCAAATCATTTGAATGCAGATGAGTTGAAATGGAGGGGGAGCATTGACTTATCACCATTGGATGAACGTGATGAGAATCATTGAGACGCTAGTCTGCATTCACAAACCCTTCACAATCGATTCCTGTGTGTTACAAAGTGTCTGAACTGTAAGACTACACAGTCTACTGCACTCATTAGACAATGTACTAGAGGAGCTGCTCCTGACACTTCAACCTAGACTGAAAGAGCTAGGCTTAGCTTGAAGCTTGATGTATCTTGAGTCTGTACTTGCAGACTACATTGAAGCTGCATGCACTATTAGGCTGTTTGATTAATTTGGAATTAGCACTCGTTAGCAGTACATGCATGTACCGTAGACTCCATCTGTGTTCCTGAAGTTCATTGTGAAGCATGCAACGACTCAAGATAGAGGGCAAACCAAGAGGACGATCAAAGAGTCATGCCTTAGTTGCCCCGGGCATACATGTAGGTGAGTATTAAGGAATGAACGCAATGTGCAACATCTCCACTTGTCCAGTATTTCATTTCTTTTCGTAAATATTGAGGAAAACTACATTTCTTGATGTGGTTAAATGCAAAGGGAGGAGGGGGGGGGGGGGGGGGGGGGCTTTTGATATTTTATCCCTGTCTTGGATTGACCTTTTTGAGGTTGGAATTTGTCATATACTCATTGTGACAAATATACATGTAGTCCTTGTAGAATGGATAATAACTTATTGGCTTGCCTGTGCGTCAATCACTCATTCCATCATTCCATTCCCACATCCCCAAACAATTACTCCCTAATTTACTCCTTAATAAAATAGCATTCAAAATATGTCTGCTCTTTACAAAGCATTGATTTGTCAAGTCCCAAATTATTTATCTGAATCATTATCTTTTAAATCACATCCATATGCACATTACTTGCAAAGTACACAGGACAAGCTGCTTCTAAAGCTACCTCACACAAAAACATATTTACAGTTAACTCTTGGAGATTGCGGTTTCAGTTGTGCCACTCCAAAGCTTTGGAATAACCTACCACCAGACATAATTAAAGCCTCATCTGTTGCTGACTTCAAAGCTTTGTTGAAGATGCACTTGTTTTCAGGAGCTTTTGAATGTTTGTTTGTCTGTACGACTGTAGCGCTGTTACATGTAGGTGTTTTGTTTTCATTACAGTGCAGTAGAGATATTAGCTGCCATATATAAATTGATCCAATTAATATTATTATTAAATTGGAAGTTCGTTCATTGCCAGCGTTGGCTAATGTCCCAAGTATTTCTAACCCACCAGCATATTCAAACATGTCATATCTATTACAAGAAGTAGTAATAGAAGCTGATGTTTTGAATCAGCTTGCCAATGCAATAAAGCTTGACACTGCATGGGACCTCCTTGTTGTACTGACAGAATGTCCCACATTCAGAAAACATACAGGCCCAAGCAACTCCCCACCAAAAAAAAAGGCTCTCACATGTATGTCTGGGATTTGTTCCTCTTATTCAAAACAACAGCTGTAAACAGATATTACACAGTTGAATACTGCTGGTGGGTAGAATTACTAGTGATATTAGTCAGTGTACATAATGTATGCATTTACGCACACTCTGTGTTTTTAATTTTTAATGTACGTGCCTTGATAAGAAAATAATTTTCCCCCCCTTTTTTTTTACTGGTAGTTCTAAACCAATTTTCCTGTTTCCTACATTTGGGAGAGTGATTTAACAGGGTATGTATTCTGAGGCCTAAAAAAAAGATGTTGTATTGCCCTTTAGGTGCCAAAACATGGGACGCTCGGTTGGAAATCTTTTTTAAAATTTTGTTTAAAAACTTTTTTTGTTTGAACTCCCTATTTGGGCTGATATTTTTTTCAGTTTCAGACACTTTAATACATTTTTTTCCTCATTTTTTTTAAAAAAGCCGACCGTAAGATTTCAAGATTTTTGGGTCGGTCGCAAAGAGCAATACAACATCTTTTTTGTTTAGGCCTAATATGTATAAAGACCACTCAAGGAAGACAAGGAATGTGGTTGTTTCAGGGAGGTGGTCTTTATGTTCAGGTTCCTGTATTGAATGGTTTATTGATGACAAACACTATTCATGGGGAAACAGAAAATGGGGTCTTTATAGACAGAGGTGGCCTTTCTATTCAAGCGGACTTTAAAGCAGGTTTCACTCTATAATGATATATTTGTAATGTTTATGATTGGACTCCCTTTAATATAAATCAATGTTTTGAGCGACTGACGTGTCATCTAAAATTAAGGCTGAATTGCACAGGATGTGATCAAAAGCGCTTGAGCCTCGCTAAGCCAAGTTGGACTGTTATGACGATTTTCTAGAAAGAAAAAAGTTTGTTTATACCGCAGTGGCTGGAAGTGCCCACTTAGGTCATGGGTGATTTTAGGTTAGATTCTAACTTTACGCAGATATGATGAAATCGCTATACGTGGCGGTTTTCAGTCAACGTTGGATATTTGTACTGAACATGATGTGCTGTGCTGTTGATGGAAGTTGTCGCACTTTGAAAACGGGCAGATTGTGAGTAGCAGATTGTGAGCAATATTTCTGTACGAGTATAATACCACTTTCAATGAGGATTTATTTAGCTGCAGAGATTGGATATTGTTTGTGATAGAACATGTGAAAACTAGCAACAATTCTTTGATCTTGATAAGTGTATGTAAGTACATGTGGACTGTATGTTTGAGTTTTCCTTTCTATGATATAGGTCACTTTTCAATTTCCATCTCATTTTCATACTTTCTGGGGCAGGATACAGGATGTTGGAAGTTGGAATGTTCAGTTAGAGACAAATTATGAGACATTTTCATACAAGGAAGTCAGATTAATAATATGATATCAGGGCCCTCAGAGAGAACAGTAATACTGATGAGGTTACCCTGCATAAACATGACACATTATTATTATTATTATTATAAGGAAAAGCTGCAAGAAATTATAGAAGTTGAAAGATAATACTAACGGGGTTGTACAAATCATTTTGTGATGAATAGATTTTAAAAGTATTACTATTATTATTTTTTTTTTTTTTTTGGGGGGGGGGGTTGTATTAGTTGAGCCATCAAGTTGTTTAATATTCCCATAATATAGTAAACAATGTTTACATCATTCAGTCTCTGGAATTCTCATACATGTAGGTGACGATGCCCAAACCGTTGTCTATTCGATACAGCATTTCCTTATAGATATTCACTTACATGTGCACTGTTATTAAACAAAATTGCCTCAAAATGATTAATTAGGGTGCAGCTGTTGTTGCAACAAGTCTCGCACATTTTCCATGTCTGAATTTTTGATTAGCATCATAGCATGTGATGTGCAACCATGAACAGCGAGGATTATAGTCGTTATGATTATGGAATGGAATGAGCCTCGGTGCAACCTCTTTATAACGAGGTCCTCGGGACCATGGAAATGTTATATCAGGGTAAAAAATAAAAGTATATAAAGAGCTGGGACCAGCAAAATCACCTTGTTAAAACAGATGCCTCGTTATATCAGAGCTTTTTATAATGATGATCCACTGTAGATAGATTTTATCATGAAATTTCATTCATTACCCTGTTTTTCACCAGATTATACCTTACCGGTATACAAAATAAAAACACAAGACAAAAGAGAGGTTTTTTATCCTAATTTCTTTGAAAATCATTACCAACTGAATGTATTATACTGCATTATAATTGTATGTATACCCTGCTAGTTATGCGCTTAATGATGGGCTGTTTCACATTATGATTCTTATTGTTTGTGAAGGTGTACAGTGTACATGTACATGTATACGCTGCTCATTTTCCTCATATATTTCCATTTACGTCTTACAAATGTCATATTGTCTTTCAAGCTTCATTCAACTTTGAAGTGTTATGATATGTTAACAAGCAGTGAACTTCATGTATATGTTCCAGCAAATAATATGAGATGGGAGCAAAGAGTAAGATAGGTTCAGAAAGCTAAAAAAGAGAAATGAGGACTAAATCTCACTTGTTCTATAGAACAAATTGAAAAGAGCTGTACCGGTAGACAAAAAAATGACACTTAAATGCATTTACATTGTAAGGGTACTAATGGACATCAAGTATGAATAACATTTTATACATCACTGCATTTTTTAAAAACTTCTTTTATCTCAGTTCTCTTCCTCATCTTACATTTTGATTGTCCTCAATATTATCACCTACAGAGAATTGAAGTGAGCCCTCTTGTGTTGAGAATGGGCCAGCAGAAGCAGATTCAGAGTCGATGGTTACGTGCCAATACCAAGCGCTGTCGACGGTCATGTAAAAAATACTCTTAAAAATTATGAAAAATCAAGCTTGCCATTTAAAGGGGAAGTCAACCCTGATAATAAGTTGGTTTGAATAGAAGCAGGAAAATGAGAGGAACAGGTCAGTGAAAGTTTGAGCAAATTCCAATTAAAAATAAGAAAGTTGTGATTATTTCGGAGGTGCGATTAATCAACCATAAATTGGCAACTACATGTCGTAGCTGTTTTCACGAAGTGACGGTAGAGAAAAAAAATTGCATTCACTTTGCGTGACGATTTTCCTCACTACTGTCACTTCGTGAAAACACGGACGATGTATGTGACGTATCTTGCAAGCTACCCTCCCATTTGCCCTGAGTTGTGATCAGTTTAAACACAAATTGGCAACTCTGTAAATCTTCAACCATACATTCTGATTCACCCTAAATATGATTATTGCAAATATGTTTCTATACAACATTTGTATAATTTTCTTTAAAAAAATAGTTGTTCATTAATTATTTGGAACAGAGCAAATTGGACGAGGACAGCTAGAGACAGAAGAGAATGGAAATGTTATGAGGAGGGCTTTGTCCAACGTCTGGATGAACTATAGCCTGATAGATAGATAGATAGATAGAAATTGGAAAGAGGAACCTCAACAAGTAAAAATGTTCCATTTGGTTGATTCAAATTTTAATAATTCATAACTTTCTTATGTTCATTAGAATTTCTTCCAACTCTCACTGGTCTAATTTCTCTCATGTTCCTCCCTTTAAATTTTATTAAAAGCAACTTAATAGCAGTGTGGACTTGCCCTTTAACCAGCTAAAAAATGCATTTGACAATCTTGCAGCCTTTTCACACACAGCTAAAATTCATCGTATCTAGAGATGATTAGAATCATCGTAAAGTTTTAAACATGTTTATAGACAAAATTTCCCAGTGTGAACATCGTTTATACGATGTTGGGATAGATACGAAGTCGCGATCCATACGCCCCTAAAAGCAGGCTGCAGATACAAAGTTCGTATCTAGTGAGCTTGACATTTTGTGTGTGAAAGGTTATTCGTGTTTAAACGTGTTTAAACTGGATGGAGCGTGCGCTTTGATTGATGTGACATGACCTTCAATGCGCAATGGCACTACTGCGCATTTTACGAGCAGTAGTTAATCACGAAACTATTAACGATAGCACCGAAATTTCTGTGTGTGAAAGGCTCGTGATTAGTTTAAACACGTTCGAAACACGTTTATACTAGTCATGTTTATAGAATTTTAGCTGTGTGTGAAAAGGCTGATAAGCATCATGAATGCATGTTTTCATCTTACCAGTAATCTTCATCTATTTATGGTTAACCTTTCTCTTATAGACAGGTTTCCTTGTTTTCTTCTCTTTCTTTTTCCCTGTATTGAATCATTTGTATTTGATAGCTTCTAGTAGGGAGAATCTTTCCTAATTTACTAATTGGTACTTGTAGGTCTTCTTTCTTGCTATTAGCTCATAGTAGTAGTGGTGGTAGAATACCTGACTGCATGCTAAGAAAGCATAATTACTAACCATGCATGCGCTGTAGATTCATTATCATCTGCTTGACGCCAAAAGGGCGTTGGCTGGGGCTGACTGTAAAGTGATATATCATATGTTCATCTATGAAATGGGTTTATGGTTAAAGTGGAGGTTCATTGATATTAAATATTAATTTTATTTACATCAATACATATGAAAAGGAGGTTAGACCAAACAAGTTTTCTTTTTAAATTCCATGCATGGAAACATTCAAGTAATGGTTATTATCAACTTTAAAACGGTAAAATATCGCCCCACTTTCGCACTTGACTTCCACTTCACTTTAGCTGTATTTCAAAAAGCTGTTTGTTTTTTTATGATTTAATTTAATTTAATGAAAGCATGTACATGTACTTCAAAAGATCTTTTTCTTTTTGGATGACCTCGATAACAATTAGCTATTCATACTATTTGAGCTTCTAGCTAGTAACAGATAATATACCGGGGAATTAAATACTTGTTTACCTGTACATTAATGTAGGCCATGGTACGAAGCCTACAGCTCTATGTACTAAAAGGTGATGTAATTGTGTCTGCCGATGTCATTAACTAATTGTTATCTGGTTTAGGGTGAAGCCATAAAGATCTACTCTAAAGGCTCATTCACATATACCATCGTAATTAGGTGGATTGCCGTTTGGTCTACACCCAGTTTGACTCTACCCAATTAGTCTATTCCCATATGGTCTACACCCAGCCTGTATAATATCCACATGGTCTAATGATCATTTCGTCATCTTATTATTTGGTCTAATGACCATTTAGGCTGAAAGATAAAGACCAGTTATATAGTCATGCGATTGCATTGTGAAAGAAACGTTGTGGAATCGTTCAGAAAAGGTTGATCATCTAGCATATAAGTATTGGTATGTACTGCAGGTTCTGGAATCATCTAAATGATAAGAAATTTGGCCCAGTCTTTGTAAAGTTACAAGCACTGTACACAGAAAGATGTATATGGGACTACGCATACGTGCGCGACACGTGCGTTTATCTCTCACACACCAATAGATAAACTAATTTACCAAATATATCAATTAGTAGGCGGTTTCCCGGCAAAATTGTTATCATCATGTATTATTCAAAAAATACTCTTTCACATGATTGGTAATATGAGCTTCCATTTCATTTTTTGAAATTGGGGCGTTTCCAATACTGGTCTTTACCTTTAAAGCCATTTGGTCTCATTCCTAGTTTGTCTTATGCCCATTTTGTCTACTATCCATAAGGTCTAAATAGCCATTTGTTGATGATTATTATTTATGATTAATAAACCAGTAATTACAGTAGCTACAAATATTTACCCGGCCCTGTCGGAGGGGGAAGGAGGGGGAAGGAGGGGGGAAGGAGGGGGGAGTGCTTATAAAGTGCTTCATATCTTGGTAATTCAGAACACATAGATTACGACAGATTAGTCAACTACATGTAGTACGTGTACAACTTCGGATGCACGGAGCTACATTTTTCACCCCTCATTCAAAATGAGTCATTTTTTATAGTGCACAGAAAAGCGTGGGAGTGTGGAAGGGAGGGGAGGGGTTAAGAAGGAGAGAGGAGGAGCTATGAAGGTTTACCCTTGTATGAAGAGAGAGAGGGAGGAGGAGGAGGGGGGGGGGGGGGTAGCATACTGTGCTTCACATCTTGGTATTTCAGAACACACCGATTACGACAGATTAGTGAACCAGTACAGGTACGGCTTTTGATGCACGTTGCTACATTTTCTCACCCCTCATTTAAAATGAGTCATTTTTTATAGTGCACAGAAAAGCGTGGGAGTTAACGTCAGCATTACATGGATGTGAACAAGCTCTAACCTTGCATGTAGTCTTGCACTATTGCTTGGATAATTGACATACATGTAATTACATTACCATCTCACAAAGCTTTGAGATGGTTCTTACCCCAGGGAGATAATTAGATCAATTGAAAGGAGGATAAGGCAAGATGGAAAGCAGAGCTGAGATGGAGAGAGAGGGAGTAGTTGGGAACAAACATTTAGAGAAATTGAAATACTTTTTTAGGTTCATTTGTCAGACGATAGACTGATTGATGATGTGCGTTTATGCTTGATGTATGCAGGAGAGAGAGGGAGAGAGAGAGAGAAGAGAGAAGAAGAGAGAGAGAGAGAGAGATGGGGGTGATGAAGGGAAGGAGGAGAAGGCAAGATGCAAAGCGGCTGAGATGGAGAGAGAGAGAGGGAGTGGTTGTGGAACAAACATTTAGAGAAATTGAAATACTTTTCTAGGTTCATTCATCAGACGGTAGACTTATTGATGATGTGCATGTATACTTGATGTATGAAAGAGACAGAGGGAGGGAGAGAAAGAGAGAGAGAGAGAGAGCGAGAGAGAGATGGGTTGATGAATGAAAGGAGGGGAAGGGAGAGAAAGAGAGAGAGAGAGAGAGAGTAATAAATGGTTTGTAATTGTATGTGCTTGGTTGACTGCTCAATCATGAGAGAAACTTACATTTATGTCTTGATGAATTTAAGCAGCAGTAAGCATTTTTTGATGAAATGCATGACCACCCCCCTCCCCCCCCCCCAAAAAAAAAGGACAATGACTGAAGTGTACCAATCGCCTAAAAATTAATTTCTTTTTATGCTAGTAGTTCCACGTTGTACTACTATATTCAAAATATCACTTCTGTAAAGAGATTTTGCAAGTTATGATACCTCTCAGTAAACATAAAGTGACTTGTGAGTAGACTACTCAACACGCACATATAATTATAAAGCACTTTCTTAAAACAGAGCTCACAATGAACCCAAGACTGTCTTGGGTTCTGCGTGCAGGATAACTTTTTAAGAGGTTGGTTTTTATATTCCATTAGGTGATTGGTATATATACTTTAAAAGAAATCTCATTTAATTGTGGAGATCAAAAAAGAAATTTTGCACATGTGCACGAGATGTAGGCTGCGAGTTTCGAAAGCTTTCCTGAATGTTTGGTATTTATTGTATTTTATTTGTTGCTATACAGGGCAAGGCGCTGAAGATCAGGATGAGTTCTTTACCCGGGAACTCCTTCGAGCCTCCACAAAGTTCCAGGCCCAGCGGAGTAGGGTGAGTCTAATGCTAATCATTTGAAATTTGCCTTTACAGTAAATGTGTTTTGGTTTGAAAATTCATGCAGATCTTGGACCATATTGAATTCATTACTTGAAATATGTCAGTATTTTATATATCGTTTAGGTTAGCTAAGTAAAGTTGCTCAAGTTTCTTCAGATCACATCTAAGTTTTCACTTTAGTAAGCCAGCTTTAAGGCGAAATACCAACTGATGACCAATGTCAGTGACGTCACTTTAAAGTAGACAACTACTTTAAAAGAAAGCAGAAAAATCTGAGATGCAGACGGGAGAAAGTTTGAATGAAATTAGACAAACAGTAAGAAAGTAAGTTACTAAATATTGAAAGTTTTAATCACTATATACATGTATATATACGTATGGGTGCTTCAAATTGGCTGAATCCGTCATGTAACTGAGATGTAGTGCCTGACACAGTTCTGTTTGTTTCAACACACAAAATGACTTAATTTCATTTTTGAAATCTAAATGTATGAAATAGAAGGGCCTATCCATAATCTATTTTGAGTAATAGCCTCTTCAAATAGGGAAATTACATAATACAAAACTTGTATGTATATAAACATGTCCAAAGCAACAATATTTGAAGAGTCTCATGACCAGAGCTATCCTGTCTCGTATCCGGTTTATTGCAATTCGTCTACTTCCCGATTGGTCTATTTCCATATGGTCTACACCCAGCCCGTCTACTATCTACATGATCCAATAATCATTCCCTCTACTTATCATTCGGTCTAATGACCATTTAGGCTAATAGCCATTTGGTCTGATTTTCGTTTGGTCTAATCTCCCATCAGTCTACAACCATTTGGTCTATTGTTCATTTACATGTAGTCTAATTATCAGTCGGTCTTATTCTCAGTTTGTCTAAAGCCCATAAGGTCTAATAATCATTTCATGACGATTATTTTCTATGAATAAATGATATAGACCCTATATGGATAGAAGACAAAATGGACATTCGACTGAATGACAAGTAGACAAAATGATTATTAGACCAATTGGGAAGTAGACAAACTAGATGTAGACCAAATGGCAATGAACCTGTAATGTCCCCTTATTTGAATGGCTATTATTAGTGTATCATGTCCTTGTCTTATGACCTCTATCCTGTCTCATATCCTGTGTTAATCTAATCAGGAAAGGCTTCCTTGTTTATCTCAATAGGCCTGTTTTCATCAGCTCCAGTTTGCCAAATAACCCAATATTTTAACTATCCCGATCGCAAATTAGCCAGTTAATTTGCGTCTTCATCAGCCCGCAGTTGCATTTAGCGGGATATTTGGTTGAGAAAATATCCAGAGAAATCTTTGTCTTGTTTCCTAAATATCCCGCTATTTGAGAAGAAGTGGGCTAATTTGCACCTGTCCGAGCTAGCTTGTGATGAGCGTATCTGACTATCGGTCTGGTGAGGACGCAATTTCGAGATACGGGATAATATCCTGAGTCTGAAAATAGCAGGTTATTTGGAAAACTCGAGCTGATGAAAACAGGCATTTTGCCCACTCACTTAACCCCTTCTCAAAGCTTATGTGTAACAATAATAACAATGGAAAGTGCTTAATTATATAGCGCTTAATAATTTGTAGCATTCTCTATGTGCTTTACATTTGTCTATTAAAGTCAGAACATGGATATTAGAGCAATGTGTACTTTTGGTAAGCCCTCCTACATTTTGGTCAGATTTCATTGTGTTAGATGATACTGGTGAATGGCGAGGTACTAGCGGGATGAACAAATTAATCTAAACAAAAATTAAGTTCCTGGCCTGGGACATTTATCCGAACAACATCCTAATATTGGGTCGTATTCCTTTCATAGGCACAGGAAATCATGGGTGGATTATTACATGGCATCGCATATCTTTTGATACTAGATGAACAATGTGAGATACTGAGACTATATTCAACATATTTTGACCAATGTTCACTTTGCTAACAAAAGAGTTTTTATAGTCCAATGATTCCAATCACATGGTATTCCATCATTGATATTAAATCGTTGGATTAGTAATACAGTTAACTCTGCATAAGTTGATCCATTGGGACTGCAAAAATTAGTTTGACTTCTATAAATGCAAAATTCAACTTCGAAAGTGTACCGGTAAATGTATGTTTTGCATAGTTTTTTTTTTTTAAGGTTAATAACTACAGGTAGAATTTCACTTGTGCGACTTTGACTTATGCAGAGTTACAGCACTGTAAACGCTGTTATTTTCAGGTGATTAATTTTTCGTGCTGAGCGACCCCAAAACATATTTGTATGGGCACTTTTAACTTGCGTTGCTTGCAATTCAGCCCGTTCCAAACACGCATTTATAAGAAGTCATGCTAATATTTTCACGAGTTCTAAAATTTGTGCTTGTCGATCTTAGCGCAAAATTCGTGAATATTTGTACTTTTTCTGTAGTTTCTTTTTACATTGTATCTGTGAAATTTAGATTGGAAAGCGCCATTTAAGAAGAGCAGTACTCTGTGTACATACAGAACATACCTAATACATATATTGAGGGACACACCCTACCTATTGAGATAACATGTGGGCCATACGCAGTGTACATGTGGAAAAGATGATGGCTTTAGCAGGGCAGTAGAGTACCAATTAACTTACATACAAGTTGACTTAATGTCATTAACTCAATGTAAGGTACTTAACTACCCCAGGCTTACATGCTGTTTCCTCAGTTAGAGAAGGTGATACATTTTTTGACAGTGTGAAAACAGTTTCAATGTAATCATATTTCAAGGTTGTACATGTATAGATCTAGTAAAGTTCTATTAATGGCTCACAGAAATGACAGAATCCATTTGATTATTCTAATTGGTGGCGTACATGAATGTTACATTCAACACATTGTAAAGGAATAGTAATAAAAAAATAAAAAAACACTCTGTACAATTTCCTTTCTAATTTCTACATTAAATGTTTATATTATTATTATTATATATAAATACACAGAAAGATAATATAGTTTCCTATGGGCTTTTAGGGAATATTATAGAGAGATATAACTGTCAAAATTACTATCTATTAAAAATATTTTATTTAGTTGTTATTTTGACATATTTTAAACACTACCAAGTGGATTATTACAGCCCCCTTTCCAAAGTAGGTATATATGAATTTAAATGAGTTAATAAGTACAGGGCTGAACAAATCAATCAATCAACCAATCAATCCCGAAAGAAAGAAAGAAAGGAAGAAAGAAGGAAAGTTATTTGAAAATAAGGGGTAAAAATGATGTTAATATGTCCCTTTAAAAGTGGGTGTGTCTCGGTGATATTGTTGAGGCAAAATATCAGGTGACCTGAACAGAGGGCAGCTTTAATACACACAGTCTAGTGATTGTGGTATTGACAATGACTAGTCTTGAAGAGCAGACCAAGTATAAACTAATAGATGTGGCTTTCAATGTATACATGTAGTGCTTGGTCATTTTCGGTTTTAATAAATAAATGTCTACCGGTCTGAAAACCTTTCTTCACTTTACTTTACTATTAAAGTCATTGCAGTTTCTAATGACCAGTACTTTGAATCTAATGTGGCTTCCTGTATAGGTCTTTAACGTTTAGTTCTCTGTCTTCTTCTATTTCAAAGGAATAATTCCTATTGTTTGGCCTGTAGTAAAGTGTTAGGAACCCTAAATTTCTCTCTTTTATTCAATACTTCTGTGTAAAAGCATCTAAAATGGATTGTATTCCCAATTTTTCCTTGGGAGATTCTTATTTGTGTCAATGGAAAGTTGGCAGGTATGATATAAATATTGTGCTTCTGACAGCATTTAGCCATTGTATATACAGTGTATGTGTGTAATTGGGTTTTTTACAGATGTGTATCAATCGGATATGATTATTTACATCTGTGGACCGACCTTTAACGTCACCATCGGAAGACGTGACTCAGTTTCAAACCTGCGTCCTCTGCTGAATCAGTTTGTAACTTCAATTGTTAGCTGGATTACAGGCGCACGCCACAACGCCCAGTTACGCTAAAGGGTCTTGTATGCTAGACTAGCAACTGAAGCCCTACAGTTGGTGAACGGTGAAAGCAAGCAAGCAAGCGCAAGGGCATTTTGTGTGCAGGAACAGCCGTGACTGAAACAGGAAAAGAGAGAGAGCGAGACTGAGAGAGCATTAGCAGACCAGATTATATACTCGTGCTCTCATTGCAAGTCTATGCCAGACTGAGTGAGGTATGCCGTATAGTAGAACACCTGGCCTGGAGTGCGGTATGCCCTTGCCTTGATTGAGAACAGCAACACACTTCTCTCGATCCTTCTGGTAATCTTCCTTGACATGCTTCCGTGAAGTCCATGGTGCACATCGAGCATTGAGACTGAGACGCGGGACCCGAATACAACACTGCTTATGCTCAATGTAAGTCTTTACAGGGGGGTTAAGACACAGCGAGCATTCTGCTGTACGTGTAGTATGTAGAGTCTATCTGCAGTGATTGCCCTGACTTGACTTTGTGCAAGTAGGTCTGAACCGATGCCTTTACATCGTGCTCTCGATCGTCAAAGGGGGAGATGATGTTCCTGTATTCTCAGCCGAATTTTGAAATGATTCATGATGTCTGAACCGTCCCTCGATCAACATGGTGGCTATCACTATCAGCTTGCGTTAAGGAGACAATTATCTCCTTATATTAGTCATAATATGTTTGCTTCACCTTTGATGTGTAATCTATTGAGTGAAAGATTTGTGACTTCGGTATTTGTCTTTAGCAATTTGCTGCCAACTAAAATCTGTTGGCAGTCAGACAGGTCTTGTTTCTCTCCTGGCATTGATAACAGGCTTTAAAATGACTTTTGACCCCTACCTTCAACGAGAGCTTGGACTGATCATGGTTGAAGCCATCATTTACCATTTCTGTCAACATCCATATTACATGTTACATGTAGTTTGACTTGCTTGGAAATCTGCCACCCACTCACCAAAAGGCCAAGTAGAATTGATTCATATTTTCTCGTTAGGATTTTTCAAAACTGAGGAGGAGGGAGTTCCATGTCATTCAACATTTGATATTTTCTGTACATTGAAATGCTATCAGTATCAAGTTAATTTCAACACAAGCTCTATTATTTAATGTCATATGTAGCACCGTAGAGGCTGGAAACATGGTGAAACTGCATCATAATATTTTTTGATTTTTGTTAACCACATTGTCTCGATGTCATCAGGGCAGCCTCTCATGAAACCGTCAGAAGTACAAGTTCGCCGACATCCCATTGAAATGCTTGTATTAAGTTTAACACCTGTTTCAATGGGATGTCGGTGAACTTGTACTTATGACGGTTTCATGAAAAGCTGCCCAGATTGTTATTCATTTACATTTCAGAACAAATGTATCAAATATCAAACTTGAAGCAGGCCAACAAAAAAGACAAAAAAAAGGGAGGAGGGTTTGAGAAACTAGGAATCATTTTTATTGAGCCTCATCTACACGTAAGGAGAATATATGATGAATATATACCTTGCTAACAGTTGAAGCAAGCTATCTTCTGCTGAGTAATGCTTCTAACTAAGTGCATTTGGGGATACATATTGATGCAGCTAATGAGAAGAGCTTATGGCCAGGGCAGCTCTGCTCTGCAGTGCGTGTGTATGCAGTGGGGTTCATAGTGATAGCTATATCAAGACGAGCTGTAGTCATGCTTCATTAGCGATTTCTCTTTCCTCCTCAGGCATGCTACCTATCTTCCTTATCTCATTCCGTTATGACCCTCCTTGCGTCTATTTTTGATCACCTCTAAACAAACATCAGGTTTGGAGCATTACATTTTTACATTTTTAAAGATATTGGGGAAGGTTTTAATACTTTGATTAGACTCTTTTTGCCGCAATACTCTTAATAATTTATGATATAAAATGGGTATTTGTTAGGGTCTAGGAAGCATCTTTATGGCTATCACGTGACACTTAACGATTTGTTTTACTTGCCCAAGCGTGCAATGCAACAACCTTTCTTATTTGTGAGGTAAAGCCGGTACACCATATAGCATACCAAAGCTACCCTCCTCATTCCCAGGACCCATCGTTTATATTGTCTAAACCACACACAGTGGCTTGAGAGAAGAAAAAACAAGGAATGAAATTGCAAAAAAAAACTGAATATTAGAACAAATATTGAATGTGCATATTGTTGTTCTATAGAACTGTTTATTCACCTCCAAATTCAGAATTTTCATCATGCAGTTATATTTCAGCCACAATGAGATACAGCATCATTTTTAAACATACTGAATTCATCGTTTTATATATTTTGTTGTATTGCACTCTGGAGCAGTCAATATTTGTAGTTATGATTTTAAGAGTTGATCATAGTTATTGATTTAGCTTCTACACAATTCAATGTTTACACAAACCAGGAACAAGCAAGATATCTTCTCTCTGTCGTTTACATTCGCCCAACATCTATCACTTCTTCTAGTGCCACTCCCACTTTTGTGGTGAATAGATCCCAATATAGAAGGAGATTAATCCTTAGTTTGTGTGTGTGTTGGGTTTTTACAGACGTGTATCAATCAGATATGATTATTTACGTCTGGGGACCGACCTTTAAACGTCACCATCCGAAAGACGTGACTCAGTTTCGAACCTGTGTCCTCGGCTGAATCAGTTTGTAACTTCCACTTTTAGCTGGATTACAGGCGCACGCCACAACGCCTAGTTGTGCCCCTCCCCTCTTTAGTCTATTCTCCAGGCACAGACTATAATTTGACACTTTACAACAGTTCCTGAAGGCTTGAGCAGAGGCTAGCTCTGCCGGGTTCTGTCAGCTGAGCCTATGCAGTATGTTGTGACTTGCTGTCAGCCTAGTCTCAAAGTGCAGACACTGTTTAATGTAACTAACAAGGGTTTGAGCCTGCAGACCACCTTTTGCCTAGTATTAAAGACTAGTTCTTTACAATTTGTGCGTACATACAGTCATGTCTGCCACGAAGTAGATTTCTGAAAAAAGGAAGGAAAAGTTGATATCTTTATATGGTGTATGAACGTTGCATCATATGAAAAAAAGTAAAAGTGGGTGGGGCTCATCATGAGCGTGCATTATTGATTGGCTGGCTTTCAGTCTCAGACCTGTCAGTTGATCTCTTTAAAATGTGTTTATCAAGATGATGTTGCTTTCTAGTCTTTACGCTCCCGTTGCTGTGTGATCCTTTTGCTATAAGATTGATATACGTTTCTTCACACAAGGTTTCTTCAGACAACGTTTCTTCATACACCGTTTTTTCATACAACGTTTCTTCATACAACGTTTCTTCAGACAACGTTTCTTCAGACAACGTTTCTTCAGACAACGTTTCTTCATACAACGTTTCTTCATACAACGTTTCTTCAGACAACGTTTCTTCAGACAACGTTTCTTCAGACAACATTTCTTCATACACCGTTTCTTCACACAACGTTTCTTCAGACAACGTTTCTTCAGACACCGTTTTTTTATACAACGTTTCTTTATACAACGTTTCTTCATTCAACGTTTCTTCATACAACGTTTCTTCATTCAACGTTTCTTCATAACGTTTCTTCAGACAACGTTTCTTCATACACCGTTCTTCATACACCGTTTCTTCATACAACGTTTCTTCAGACAACATTTCTTCATACACCGTTTCTTCATGCAACATTTCTTCATTCAACGTTTCTTCATACAACGTTTCTTCATTCAACGTTTCTTCATAACGTTTCTTCAGACAACGTTTCTTCATACACCGTTTCTTCATACACCGTTTCTTTATACAATGTTTCTTCATACAACGTTTCTTCATACAACGTTTCTTCATACAATGTTTCTTCATGCAACATTTCTTCAGACAACATTTCTTCATACACAGTTTCTTTATACAATGTTTTTTTAGACAACATTTCTTCAGACAACATTTCTTCATACACAGTTTCTTTATACAATGTTTTTTTAGACAACATTTCTTCAGACAACATTTCTTCATACACAGTTTCTTTATACAATGTTTTTTTAGACAACGTTTCTTCAGACAACGTTTCTTCATACAACGTTTCTTAATTCATAGATTGTCTGTGGTCTGAATAAGCTCTGTTAAAGCAGTCTTCTAATGGCTGAGCACTATCCACCCGTAGGTTGTCATTGTTTAGTCTTGGCATTCCAAATTCCATTGCATTCAAAGTTTAAAGATCAAGGTTATGCTGAAGAGATATTCAAAAACAGGGTTTGGTTTGGCTTCAACATTCTTTATTTATTTCTATTCAGGGAGAAGGAAAGAATAAAAATAGTTCTTATCCATTTTTTTTCCACTGAAGTGAGCTATGAAGGTACCGGTAATATGATTCTTTGCATCTTTTTTTAAAACCTTTTGAAGGCATGGAAAACATTTTATTTTGTTCATTGTTGTTGCAAAGTTAGAATCATTCAATAAGTATGAACAGTTATTACATATCAGCTGGGATTCTTGAATAATATTTAGTACATGTATGTGTGTTTTTTTTTTGGGGGGGGGGTAGCAGACATTGTTTCTACTTAGCCTTTTATATTGAAAATCAAATGACAAGTTGCAAAGTTGCAATGTTGAACTGTTCAATCATTGAGAAAAGAATACAAATATTACCTCACTAACGAACCTTTCCCAGCACATTGAGATAGGAATTGAATGGACACCACTCACAGCCTACTGTAAACGCTCTTATTTTTCATTACTATTGGTGCATGAAAAGTGCATAATTATCTGTGAAAATTTATGTACTGCAAATATTTCTACTTTTACAGTATTCTATCATATTATAACAACAAAACATGAACAATTATGACGTCCTTGATGATATATTTCACAATGCCTCTTGAGTCTTGACAATTTGATAATATTCCAATAATGTATGGTGAACCACTGAAGTATGGCCTAACATGGAGTAGTGGTTACGTTTGATTAAAAATATGTATGACGTCATGGTCACAAGACAATTGCGCAATCCTCTGATTTGGCAAATAATTATTTTCAAAGAGTGAAATAATTGTGGTTTAACAAAGTACACTTGTACGTACATGTGTATGTAGTTGCATCATTTTAATAATAATGATGATGATGGTTATAATAATACAGATTTTGAAAGCACACTTTCTGACAAAATTAATATATCACTCAGCCGTGATATATTTACTCTTTGCATCATTAAATTGCATGTAAGTTAGGATGTGAACAGCTTATATTATTTCTCCCATACTGGTAGGATTTTATTTTGTCTTTGTGTCTTTGAGACAGTGTCAGTATTTAAACATACTATACATAATTTTCTCCAGATATCAATCCCAAAATATTTACGGTACTCTTTAATTAATGTTCAAGATGCCTAAATGATTCCAGATTTTACTCTTTCAGAGCTTGCAGTGCAGCAACATGATTGGAAAAATACAGTTTACATTGGAACATTGGACGTGCTCCTACATGTACATGTACAGTGTTTCAAAATATTGATAATTTTCCAATATTTGATACATGACATTTACATTAAATAACTGAAAAGTTTGGTCCAAACATTTGTGTGTAGTCCCATATACCCATATTGGTGTTTCCCCATTGCTTCCAGAAAGCTTCTTTCACAGTATAATTCCAAGAGCAGACCTCAGCTTGAGTTGATATATGGTGAAAGTTGACAAAAGATTGAGGAAAGGTTATTCACTTCAGTTTGATAGATGAGTCCACGGAGCAATTACTTTTGCAGAAAATGATTGAGGAGCATACAAACTATAGAACAATGTGTTACGGTATAAAGAAACATAGTTATTTTGAAGAGATGATAAGCTCTGCCCAGTTATATGATGTTATATGAGTGGGAATGTCGTGGTCGAGTGGTTTCAGGTGCTTGATTGGAAATGCGAAGGTCAAGGGTTCAACTCCTGACACAGCACTAATATCCTTTGGCAAGATATTAACCTGCACTTGCTACTCTCCACCCAGGTGATAAATGGGTACCCGGTAGGATGTGACCGTCATTGTTGGTCAAACAGTTTTTGAGCGTCAAGTAACGCCTGACTGGAATGCTCCCCAGGGAGTGGAGATTGTGCACACAGTGTGTGCGGGCAAGCACTGAATCCAATGACCGGGGTAATAGTATATTTGTAAAGCGCTTAGAGACATTTGTATTAAGCGCTATATAAAAGCTAAATATTATTTTTATTATTACGATAGGACTACAGCAGGACCTTCATTCTTGATCGAGTTATTATTTGAAACAGTTCTCAAGTGTGCATCTTCTATACAGGGTGTATGTTACACAACGTTTCTTTATAGGACATTCAGACTTATAATTACATGTACATGTAGCGTTATAACTGTACAATGAATTCTAGTCTGGATAACAGAATTTTGTTTTTATTTGTTATTTGGTTTTTCTGTGATATTATTCGATTATACTCGTTTATGCCCTTCTTAGGCTAGCTCCTAAGTTAGCTCCTCCCAATGACTGTAAGTGTAATTAAACTAATGTCCATTTGCATAGTGCAGAAATACATTATTAGTCCTTTTCAAAGACCTCTACGTTCAGCCTCTCCCTTCTCTTCATCAGCCTCTCCCTTCTCTTCATCCGTCTCTCAAGTTCTTTTCCTTACCTTTTACTTCTATTTTTGACCCAATTACCTCAATTATTTGCTTACTATACAATTCATCTGAATGTGATCCTTTCTGTATTAAAGACCAGACTGCAAATATTTGGCTTGCTCTGTTTGTAAAGGACTGAAATATGTTAGTCTCAATCTATTAATACCCCTTTCAAACTGGCCTGATTTTCATCGGATGCATCCGGACGCATCCAATGAAACGGCCAGTATGAATGGTACAGAGGAGAAAAAGCCGATAGAATAGCCGATGAAAAGAAGAGAAATAGGCGATTAAATTCTCTTCCTATCGGTGTCTGTGAATGCGGGAGAAAATGATGATTAAAAGGCCGATGAAAATGGTCAAAAGTTGCAGTGTATGCGCGCTTGAAAGTAACCAGCTGTGTTTGTTGACTTATGGTTGAACATGATGCATGCGGGCTTTAATAGTTGCGCAATAATTCTTTACATCCGGCAAGGACTCACCACAGCGAGTGAATTTCACCCGAAATATGAAAAGGACAGCAGCGAAAGCGACGGTTTCACCTTTGTTTCATAAGGAAAATTCAATCTGTATTTTCATCGGTGTGACTCTGATAGAAGCACTTTGAAAGGGGTATTAGTCTTAATTTATATACCTCACTTAAAGATGAAGTTGAGTTCTGGTCATGCGATTGCATTGTGAAAGAAACGGTGTGGAACCGACCAGAAAAGGTTGATCATCTAGCATATAAGAATTTGTGTGTATTGCAAGGTTCTGGAATCTTCAAAATGATAAGAAATTTGGCCAAGTCTTGGTAAAGTTACAAACACTTGCACAGAAAGATGTATATGGGACTACACAAACACGTGGCGTAAAAAGCCGGCCCCCCGATGTTTACGATGTTACATGCATATTTAGAATATGAAGGCATTTGAAGAGCCATGCTTTTCAAGGAACATGTCTTAACTGTTGTTCTTCCACATTTGCATAATAAGAATGAGTAATGCTCACAAATTATTTTTCACCTCTTCCCAGAACTCAACCTTCTCTTTAAGTAATCCAGCCATCTGATTGGTCGAAATTGCATTCATAAACTTCAACTGTTCCTGTAAAATTCCCGGTAACCATGCATAAAACATTCAATATTTTTAATAACCATGGTTATTAAAAAAATAGTTCAGTGTCCATGGTTACCCCATAGGTTTACATGTTAAAAAATGGTTTGAGCGATCGAGGATACCGTATGTGTGCGAATAATTGGTCGGTAATTTCAATACAATTGAATCTCGATCGATCTTACCGACAATTTTATCTTGCATTGTTGACATGAAGACGAAAATAAACTTCCAAAAACCAAAAAACAACATCTGCCGATAGATCTTGATCTAAGTTCGTGCCAATATGCATTGCAAAAGTAAAAGAAGAGTCCGTATATGGAGCTTTTGCGAAGCATTAATCACAGCGAAGCCGGTTTCAATTCATTTTAATGTATATATCGTACAAAACTGCCAAGCATGTTAACAACGCGCGATGGCCGAGAGGTCTGAGGCGCTGCCTTTAGCTACATCACCTTTTGTACGCAAGAGTTCGAATCTCATCTTCGACAAAAAAAAAAAGTATTTTTTATTTTTTATTTTTTAGTCTATTTTTTTTCGGCATATAAAAGTATTAATGACTGCTTTAATATTCGAGAAATAGTTGTTTTTATACGCTCTCGGGAAGGTTACAATTGGGCTATTCCCCTCGGCACGCCTCGGGTAATAGCACAATTCTAACCTTCCCTTGAGCTTATAAAAACAACTATTTCTCTCAAAGCAGTCATTAATACTATACTATTTCACCCATGTCAAAGTTCATAGAAGATCAAACAACTATCTCAAGGCTGTACTTGTTGGCACATGCCTGTCCCATGTGGAATGATTTTTTTATTGGAATACAGTCATACATGTACATGTATATTTTCAAGGTTTTCTGACTTCCTTTCACGCCTTCTGTCCAGGAAATTGTTCTTGTTACTTTTTAAATGTATTTTTAAATGTTGATACACACATGTAATCCAATCAGAAATACTCTTTTTTTTTGTAGATTGCGATTTATTTTCTGCAGATTTATGCAAAGACTATTCATGAGTGTGTTTTCTGATTTCTGATTTTTGTTGTGTGTTTTAAAAAGAATGCCTGATATGAGATGGGAGTGGCAATTTGATCATGAAACCAGAAATTTGCGAGTGATGCCAGATTTCGCAAAAGTATCATGCCAAAAAAATAATTGAACCACAATCAACGAAACACCTGTTTTTTGCAATTCATGACAATTTGTTGTGAAAATGCTGTCCTTGCAAAAAGGTTTTGTGTCAAGAAAGAATGTTACAATAATTCCATTACCTGATCTTTCATAATAAAGCTGTTATTGATGGATGAACAAATTAATGAATGAATGAACAAAATGAATGAACTAATAAATTAATTAGTTAATAGATTAATAAATGATTGAATGAATGGATGAATGGATGAATGGAAATAATACACAAATTAACAAATTAATGAATGATTAAATAAATCTTTGACTGGATGAATGAATGAATGGATAAATTAATTAATCAATCAATTAATAAATGATTGAATAATAATAATAATACAGACATTTATAACGCGCAACTTATCCACCCAGAGGGTGCTCAAGGCGCTTACAATGAGCTACATAATATACAATTTTGCTTACATTACATTATACATGGTTTTAAAAAAGATGATATTAGTTAAAGTTGGCCATTAGATAAGTTTTGAGGCTGGCCTTGAAATTATCTACTGATTTACAGTCCTTAAGTGTGTTAAGGGAGACTGTTCCACAATCGGGGAGCTGCTGAGGCAAATACTCGATCTCCCCATGATCGTCTGGTCTTAGGGATGATCAGAGTTGATGAATGAATGAATGGATGAATAGAAATAATACACAAATGAACAAAGTAATGAATGAATAAATGAATCATTGACTCGAACGAATTAATGAATGGGTGAATTAATATTTAAATCAATTAATAGCTTAATAAATAATTGAATGAATGAGTGAATGGAAAGAATAGATAAATTAACAAATTCATAAATTCATAAATGAATCATTGACTGGATGAACGAATGAATGAATTGATAAATTAATAAACCAATCAACTAATAGCTTAATAAATGATTGAATAAATTAGTGAATGGAAAGAATAGATAAATTAATGAATTAAGGAATCAACTAATGAGGAGAGCCTCCTACAGAAACTCAGTTTCTTTTGGTAATCCTCAGGCATTAGTTGATGACTTTTTTCCTGTTATTGAATTTGAATTTTATTTGTAAACTTCATTCATATACATGAACATTTTGTTTCACAATACATACATAAAACAATTATATAAACAAGAAAATCAACGAGTGGTATAGTTCCTTGAGTAATCACAAATTAACAATAAACAATGTAGCTTGTATAAACAGTGGTACATGTAAATGATATTATTACAAAATAATTAAAAGACACGTACCAGCCTACATTTGACAATAGAGATACAAAACAAATGGGAATGATAATTTCATAATTAATGTATTTATTATTGTAATTCGTTTTCTTGTGTTCTTTGTTATTACACTCCTTTATGTTCCTGGAAATGAAATAAATACATAAATAATGAATAAATGAAATAAAGAAAGAATAAATGAATAACTGATTAACATCGATGTTTTTCTTAATCTCTGTCTTCCTGCAGTCGGAGGGAAAGCTGAACAGCACTGGTGAATACCTAACCCATCACAGCCATGGGACCACCACGCCTACAAAACTCTCCAAGAGAGAGTCACTTAAGGTACAACCCTTCTTCATCTCTTCTTAATTAATACCTAACCCATCAAAGCCATGGGACCACCACGCCTACAAAACTCTCCAAGAGAGAGTCACTTAAGGTACAACCCTTCTTCATCTCTTCTTAATTAATACCTAACCCATCACAGCCATGGGACCACCACGCCTACAAAACTCTCCAAGAGAGAGTCACTTAAGGTACAACCCTTCTTCATCTCTTCTTAATTAATACCTAACCCATCAAAGCCATGGGACCACCACGCCTACAAAACTCTCTAAGAGAGAGTCCCTTAAGATACAACCCTTCTTCATCTCTTCTTAATTAATACCTAACCCATCACAGCCATGGGACCACCACGCCTACAAAACTCTCCAAGAGAGAGTCACTTAAGGTACAACAAAACATTCCTTCCTTCATTAATAATTCATATTGTTTGAGATGTTACCAGTTATGATATGAAGCTCGTTTATAGGTACACTGTATCTTAGCAAAATGTAGTGGGATGAAAAGACATGTCCAGAATGGAAAATGCATGAAAATCATGATTTTATCATGTGGTGTTAGAATCTCAGGGGGTATTCTGAAAACTGTTAGTAAAAAAAAAAAAAAAAAATCAAATTTCTTTGCAATTTTAATTCTTTATGACAATTATCACATTTCCCCCTAACATAAGAGATGACATAGCCTATCAGAATACGGCACCACATCATTAGGATTTGAATTTCGAATACAAGTGAAAATACGAAAAGATAGATGACAATCGTAGAAATGTACACAAAGTCAAAGAAACTGTAATCTGATACATAAATATATGAGTAACTATGCGCTACAATCAAATTATTTCACATTATCAAATAGATTCATGTAAGCTCATGAGTACAATATTTCAAAATGATTGTATTTAACATCAGAAGTAATTAGAATATGTACGTCTATAAACTGAGCAGTTTATAACGATAGTGATAATAATAATGGATAAAAACAAAACAAACACAAAGATCACAAACATTTCATATTCTGATTTGAAAGATCTTGTGTCACATCCAAAAGGAATATTTTACCTGTAACAGTTTTGATGTCTAACGTTCAGACATATTCCTCAGATGCGAATTGGCAGAAGTATTGGAAATGCCCCAATTTCAAAAAAATGAAATGGAAGCTCTTATTACCAATCATGTGAAAGAATATGTTTTGACTATTACATGATAATACAAAATTTGCTGGGAAACCGCCTACTAATTGATATATTTGGTAAATTAGTTTATCTATTGTTATGTGATAGATAAAACACACGTGTCACGCACGTGTGCATAGTCCCATATACATCTTTCTGTGTACGGTCCTTGTAACTTTACCAAGACTGGGCCAAATTTCTTATCATTTTGATGATTCCAGAACCTTGCAGTACACACCAATACTTAGATGATCAACCTTTTCTGATCGATTCCACAACGTTTCTTTCACAAAAAAATCCATATTCTTTCTTTCTTTCTACTTTCAGGCGCAAAAGAAGAATTACAGAAGGGAGAAGAAGAGAGTGACCAAGGAACTCCTTTCAGCTCTCAAAGATCCCTCCATTATTGTGATGGCAGATTACATGAAGGTAAGAACTAAAATCACTATGTGGTCATGTAACTTCAATTGTATGTGTTGCCAAATTACCGATGTGTAATTGTAAAAAAAAAAACTTTTGCAGAAATTATGGCTGTACTGCAATCAGTTTTTGGTATTCTACTATTGCTAATCATGATTACGTGCAAAGTTTTCTTGTCTTTCTGTCTTTCTTTGTCAGCCTGGTATCTCTTGTTATTACCCTTTCCATTTTATTTTTCCTTCTCTCTCTTCTCTGTCTCTTTGTCTCTCCCCTTCTCATGGCTTGTTTGCTCTTACAGTTAATAAAAAGATCTACGGTAGTTGGCAGATATATTTTGAAACCAATCTCAGAATGTGCTACCAAACCTGTATAATATGGGAGTGCTTGCATTTGTTAATACTGTTGATGATTCCAAGAATGTTATTCTATATTTTTTTAGTTTTATGCCTCATCACCATTACCCATAATGCTTTCAGAACAAATTTCAAAAGGACGTTCAAATGTGCATGAGCCAAAAATAAAAATAAAGAAGAAAACTGAATTTTATTGAAATAATGTTTAAAAAATCCCAAGGACCTTTGGTCTAAGAGACTTCTGATTTAAATGCACCTGAAGGAACAAGTAACCATGGCAACTATTTGCTTGATACCTCATTCTGTGATCGAGAAGGA
Source organism: Strongylocentrotus droebachiensis (assembly GCA_035222895.1). Classification (NCBI taxonomy): domain Eukaryota; kingdom Metazoa; phylum Echinodermata; class Echinoidea; order Camarodonta; family Strongylocentrotidae; genus Strongylocentrotus; species Strongylocentrotus droebachiensis. The sequence continues at coordinate 727,027 of JAVYIG010000111.1, forward strand.
ATTGAAAGTGATATGAATGCTATGAGACTGACGTTGTGTCACTACTCCGTCAGGGCTATAAATACTCCTACGAGCCGGCAAGCATTTGTTTGGTTCTGATATGCTTTCACACAAAAAAATTGACATTCACAAATACACTCGCCGCTGAGCTGGGTTTAATAAAGCATCTAGCGATAAAGAGTAAGCCTTTTTGAGAACAATATCTTGGCTTTCTCTCTCCTTTGATTTGCAGTGCGTGCGGAAGACTGATTTGAGAGGTTTGGTTTCAGGTTCTCTGTTTGGATAACTAAAGCGCGATGCAAAGAAATAAAGTGCAATGCATGTTTTTTGATAAATTTAAGTGTAATATACATGTACTTTCATTATTATTATTTACATAGTATTTCTTTCTTTTTTAATTTAGAGACAAAGTTATTAAATTAACTTTTGGATTCATTATTGACTTGGTTAGTAGTTTTTAAAATGAAATTGATTGCCAAAGGGTTATCATCAACGAAAAATATGAAAAATGTATTCTTTCAACAGTGACAGAATTTTTTTCTTCTACTGGTCCAACCAAATACATATAGAGTAAAGGAGCCGGTAATCGGTCAGCTCTGGTTTTCGGCCGATTGGTTGGATACATGGTAAAATCACTTTAAAATACATCGCATAATAGCATAACACATATCCCACACATACCATACCATGCCAGTGTCACTGAAGAACCACATTTGCAATGAAAAATATATCCTAAAATATCACATTTTAGCGATGTAATCGGCGGTCCCGCTACCCAAATCTGAAAAATCGAGTTTCTTACGCGTGTATGTAAGAAATATGGGTACCATAAAATGAGCTTTATTTCAAGTATTTTTCAGATATAGAGCCCGATTTTGTGTTAGTCGCAAGCTCAAAAGTATCTCATCGCATGTATTAAATCAATGCAGCCGGACCAAGCCACGCACACACGATATGTCTGTCTAATTCACATTCCAACTTCCGATCACCGCTGTGCCTGTCTTCGGCCAGGCGAGCACCCGGGAGCTCCGGCGTGGGATACCTGCTCCGCCCGCTTGTGCTATACATCAGCGCGGAAACGCACGGCGCGCGCGAGCGCTTCCTATTGACTTTGTACATGCGGCCGTAAACTGAAACGCTCGGCCGATAACTGGCTCCAAAACAGTGAAAATTGAAATGAATATTGTCATGGCAATTCGTGATTTTTTTCTGGGATTCTTTTTTTGTTTAAATAATAATAATATTTGCTTCATGATTTGAACAAGAAATGATAATAAATAGGAAGTAAAGAGTCCAATAAATAGGATTTTGTCTTAAGTGGCCGAAAACCGGGTCCTTTACTCTATGGTAACTGAGAAAAAACATCTTCTTGGTTATAATATCTAAGACACTCCTTTCTTTCAAGGTAGCAATCAATTCCTCTTTCCCTGCTCCCAACTTACAAGATACTTGCATATATTATAATGATATAAACTCAACAGTTTGCTCTACTTTTAGGGGCCCTGTAATATTTCAGTCAAATTGAAACAATGTTACTCCTGTCATTGTTCTAAAGAGGTCGCATGCACTTCACTTGCTTGGTCATGATAATCATATTTTTACACTTTTTAATCAAATAGTCAGAATTACTGTTATGTCTCTACTTGAATACTTTATGAGCTATTGTTCTAATAAACCCTGAGGTCAAAAACGTTCTAGTTAGTTTTCTTGTAAACACGGCAAACCACAATGTTGTCAATTGTTGTTAATGAGTTTGTGCATTATAAATGTTGTATACCATTATTATTATTACGTGGTGGCTAACCCCCACCCCCCATCCCCTCCCTCCACAAAACAATACAAATAATTTAGTATTCATGGGATGATGTAGCCTTTCAAAAGTTCCGGGCCGTAAATAGGTTTCCCTCTTTGAATCATCCAATGGTGGTGTTTGCAAATACCTGTATTGGTTTTTGAATGGCTGGATGTTCTTGGATGTGTGCGTAATTGGTATTTCACAGCTGTATATCAATCACACATGATTATATATGTCTGGGACTGAACTTAAGCTTCACCATATTCAAAAGACATGATTTGATTTGGAACCGGGTCCATCCGAGTCAGTTTGTAGGGGAAGAACTTACTGACACCAACTAACTCATATATGACTTTCTGGGTCTGACCATTAGCATCACCATCAAAATGACATGATTTGATTTCTAATTGGGTCCATCCGAGTCAGTTTGTATTGGAAGACAGAGAGCTGACCGACACCAACCAACTCACACCATTTCTTTTATATGTGTGCATTGTTGCTGAGCTAGCACCATGAGCGTCCCTGTACGGTGTGTGTGCTGTATGTAAAGTTTACACTATTATTGTCATTATTATTATTATTATTTTATAATCTAGGTGAGAGGGAGTTGGAAAGGATGGACCAAACTATGGTGTGTGTTGAAACCAGGTCTACTCGTCATCTACAAGAGCCCAAAGGTAAGAATCTACACCATGGCCCCCGTTTCATAAAACTTGTCATCAGTGACAAATGACAGTCTTCGTTATAAGCTACTGAAATCCTTGCTTCTGATTGGTTATCAGCAGATTTGTCACTGATTTTTTTTGTCATATGTCATTAAAAAAAGGCGTTGTGAAACAGGTCCCTGAACTCTGTTTCATAAAACTTTTTTATCAATAACAAGGGCTTGAGATCTGTGACAAATCTGCTCACAGCCAATCAAATGCCAGGATTTTAGTAGCTTATAACAATAATTATAGCTTTTTGTTAATATTGATAACAAGTCTTATGAAACAGGGCCCTGTGGTCACAAAACTGAGTGGAATAAAATGTTAAATATGTGAGGAAAAAAGTGAATCATAGGCTATGTATGCACGGCCATATCACTGGGAGTTTTAACATTTAAGTTGCGAAACCTCAAAGTTTCAGACAATCCACTACAGACTATAGGGATTCACATAGGAAGGAAAATACAAGTGTACAAACTTATAAACTATGAGCAGAGCAAGCTAGCCAAAGCTCAATCCCCTGAGTTTTGTAGTTACTGCACTTACAAGAGGATCAAGTAAACTTTTATCCCAAACCACAAATGCATCTGTATGTCTTTACCCATATTACAAGATAATCTGGAAGTTTAAAACCACAAGCTTTATACAGTGTACAGCCTTGAGTTTTAACCCAACTATTGAAAACATAATTCTTAATCATAACGTATGTGCACTTGCAATTATTATTCGCGCTGTGGGGATAAACATCTACAAATCCATATGTTTGGAATAGTAAAGTTGAATACACTGTGATAAGATTTTGTTGCAGATGTACACTGAACATTGTACATGTATGTATTGTACTGGGCCCTATTTCACAAAACTTGTCATCAGTGACTTATGACAGTATAGTATTAATGACTGCTTTGAGAGAAATAGTTGTTTTATTACGCTCAAGGGAAGGTTAGAATTGTGCTATTCCCCGAGGCTTGCCGAGGGGAATAGCCCAATTGTAACCTTCCCGAGAGCGTATGAAAACAACTATTTCTCGAATATTAAAGCAGTCATTAATACTTTTATATGCCGAAAAAAAATAAAGCAGTCATTAATACTTTTATATGCCGAAAAAAAATAGACTAAAAAATAAATTCTGGCTCCAAGCGGAAGATACTGTACATGCACATAGTGTACAAAGTGCAGTATATTTCCAAGTGTAACCATGGTTATTAAAAAATATTGAAATGTTTATGCATGGTTACCGGGAATTTTACAGGAACAGTTGAAGTTTATGAATGCAATTCGACCAATCAGATGGCTGGATTTCTTAAGTGAGGTATATAACAAAAATTATATACCTCACTTAAGAAATCCAGCCATCTGATTGGTCGAATTGCATTCATAAACTTCAACTGTTCCTGTAAAATTCCCGGTAACCATGCATAAACATTTCAATATTTTTTAATAACCATGGTTACACTTGAAAATATACTGCACTTTGTACACTATGTGCATGTACAGTATCTTCCGCTTGGAGCCAGAATTTATTTTTTAGTCTATTTTTTTTCAGAATATAAAAGTATTAATGACTGCTTTATTTTTTTTCGGCATATAAAAGTATTAATGACTGCTTTAATATTCGAGAAATAGTTGTTTTCATACGCTCTCGGGAAGGTTACAATTGGGCTATTCCCCTCGGCAAGCCTCGGGGAATAGCACAATTCTAACCTTCCCTTGAGCGTAATAAAACAACTATTTCTCTCAAAGCAGTCATTAATACTATATTATAAGCTACTGAAATCCTTGCTTCTGATTGGTTATCAGCAAATTTGTCACTGATTTTTCTCATTTGTCATTGAAAAAAGGCTTTGTGAAAGGGGTCCCAGGAGTAGACTACTTTAACCCATAGCAGTACAGTATCTCCTTTTAGTGACTTTTTTGCTTTATCTTTTCGTACAAAATGTTAGACATTGCACATTATACATGAGCAGGTAAGACAAAAATCTCAGACAATATTTTGAGGAAATTTGTCTCCAGATATGCAGATTTCTGTTGTTTTTGGAAATCTGGAGGGGGGACAAAGGGACCATAAGTTGTCTTTCTGTATACACTACATATATGCCCATGCAGTTTGGTAAACCGAGAATCCATTGGTCGGATGTTTTTTTACATAGCGAACAAAATGATAGTGTGTAGAACGGCAGGCTACTATTCATTTGGAAAATTCACAAAACCCGGCAAAACATTAATGACAATGATAACAAAAACAAATATAAAAGGTTGGTAATTCTAGCATTTTAACTTTAATCTGTAATCAGTTACTCAAACCTCTATCAATAAGTCATCCATGTTAAAACCGGCGAACCCTGTGCTGAGTGGCCAATTTAGCGTTGTTTTGGAAACACGCTAGCCGGCCTGTTTCCCAGAATTCATATTACCAGGCAGTCCTGTAAATAAAATACATTGTCAGACGACATACACACTCACATGTACAATATGTATAATATTTGTCTTTTTTTTTTTTCACGTGACAGCATGGGCAATGGGTTGGGACCATCCTGCTTAATAACTGTGAGCTGATAGAGAGACCATCCAAGAAAGACGGCTTCTGCTTTAAGATCTATCATCCACTGGATCAGTCTATATGGGCAACCAGGGTAAGTAGAGAATGAGTTACTCCAATATAAAGGTAAAGGTGTTGTGGTCACTTGGATAAGTCTCCAGACTGTCAACCACAACTTGGGTCAGAGATGAACTTGCTAAGTTGCAAACCATTTATATTTGGGGGGAACTGTTTTGATTGTTTTGAACCATAGATTCTTCTCTTTTTCTGAAAAGTTCTGTATAAAGCGTATACAAAAGAGGCTGTATTCTTAATTTTGCTTGAGAGATTTATAATTTTTGCTGAGAAAGGTTGGTAGGTATGCACTTGGGGGATTTCATGGTGCTGTCAATGGTCACATGCTATTTAAAGCCAAATGTCACTTGGGTCATAGATGCTCTTGAGGGACCTTCATATGAGGTTCCGGTCAAGGGTCACATGCTATGTACAGTCAAGAATCATTTGAGGTTGTATGTTCAAGTTTATCTGCCGGACCCTGTATTATAACTAGTAACTTTCAAACATACCAAGTGCAAGCAAACTTGGGTCAGGGATGCTTCTTGACGACGTTCATGTAAATTGCTCGCAGGTGGGTGAGACACAATCTGGCTATTGTAGTGTTTATTTTCCCCTCGATATCAAATCGTCTTGTGAGTTGCAAGGTTTCCTGTGAGCACCTAGTTAGGAACCTTGGCCGGTATTCAATACTTAGACTAAGTTAATGGCTGAGCTAAGGAGTTTACTTATTTTGTATTCAACTCGCATATTAGACTTTTACTTATCTGAGACAAAATCTTAGTGAAATACTTTCTGATAAGCATTATGACATCACACGTTCAATCAAAAGTAATGCGCGATTAATGCGTCGCAATAAATGCGCGCTAATATAATTGTGCGCAGGTTATGATACTACGTAAGAAAATCATATGCCTGCCAGCGCCAAACAAGGCCTCAAAATAATTGACTTAAGTCTGGTAGGGAGCTGTCTTAAATTTAGGGTAAAATACTTAGCCAAAAGTTTGAATTGAATACCAAAATTGGCTAAGTATTTTATCTAAGCCAAATACTGGGTAAAAAGGTGAAATTTTGTACTAAAGTATGGAATTAAATACGGTACGGGCCCTTGGGTATATGTATGGAATACTAACACTGTATCTTTGTATTGTATTCCAGGGACCTAAAGGTGAGACGATGGGCTCCTTCACGCAGCCTCTTCCCGGCAGCTATCTTATCTTCCGAGCTCCGTCTGAGTCCGATGGAAAGTGCTGGATGGATGCCCTGGAGCTTGCTCTGCGATGCTCCAGTCTCCTGATGAGATCCATGAGGGATGATTCAGCACTGACGATGGAGAAGAGAATGGATGATAGCGAGATTGAGAACAAGCATTTCAAACATGAAGGTGAGAGGAGGAGGGATAATGATGATGATGGTGGTGATAATTGTGGTGTTGGTGGTGGTGATGATGGTGGTGATAATGTTGATGGTGGTGATAATGTTGATGGTGGTGATAATGTTGATGGTGATGAAAATGGTGGTGATGATGATGGTGATGATGATGATGGTGATGATGGTGATGATGATGATGATGATGATGATGATGGTGATGATGATGATGGTGATGATAATGGTGGTGATGTTGATGGTGGTGATGGTGGTGGTGATGTTGATGGTGGTGATGATGATGATGGTGATGATGGTGGTGGTGAAGATGGTGGTGATGGTGATGATGATGATGAAGTTGGTGATGATGATGATGAAGATGGTGATGATGATGGTGATGATGATGATGATGAAGATGGTGATGATGATGATGGTGGTGATGGTGATAATAATGATGGTGGTGGTGATGGTGATGATTATGTTAATGGTGGTGATGATGATGGTGGTGATGATGATGATAATGTTGATGGTGGTGATGATGATGGTGGTGATGATGGTGGTGATGATGATGATAGTGATAGTGGTGAGGATGGTGGTGATGGTGATAATGGTGGTGATGATGATGATGATGATGGTTGATGGTGATGATGATGGTGATGATGTTGATGATGGGTGATGATGACGATGGTGGTGAGGATGGTGATAATGATGATGGTGATGATGATGGGTGATGATGACGATGGTGGTGAGGATGGTGATAATGATGATGGTGATGATGATGGTGATGATGATGGGTGATGATGATGATGGTGGTGAGGATGGTGATGATGATGATGATGATGATGGTGATGGTGATGATGATGATGATGATGGTGATGATAATGCTGGTGATGTCGATGGAGTTGATACTGGTGATGATAATGATGATGATGATGTTGATGGTGGTGATGTTGATGTTGGTGATAATGTTGATGATAATGATGATGGTAATGTTGATGATGGTGATGGTTATAAGGATGGGGATGATGCCGATGGGTGAACATGTTAGCGATGATTGTTAAAATGATAATTTCGTGATGATGGTGGTGACAGTCATCATCTTTGGTTCGGTAGGGATGATTTATTATGTTTTAAATGAAACTGATATTTTGCATCATGAAATCTTGAAATATGTTAGCAAATCCACACCTCCAACTTTATTAGTTCATAGTTGCAGTCTGAGCATGAGCAGATAAAGGTCATTGCAGACCAAAATTGTGAAATACACAGAGACAAAATACTGGAAAGTTATGTAATCATTATTCATTTTAATATGCACAAGCAGCGCATTTCATGATACACGGTTAGAAGCATTCTTTGAAAAGGGGAAACAAAGGCTATTTATGTAGCACCTCCATTGCTGTAGAAGTGATTATTTAAAAATAGTGAGACCTCTTCATGTTTTGAAGATCTGTGGATAATTAGGGTCATTTGGGACATGTGCTAACCAGTGGGATCCGAAGTCAAACTAAACTCCAAGTTGGACTTAACAATTATGGAAAGCTGTTAGCATCTTTGAAAATATTGTGTAAAAGTTATTTTAAAAGGCACGAAACGTAGATTCAAATCATTCATATTTTCTATTATCAAGGAGATTTCATGTTCTTGATGTGGAATTTATAAAAAGTGTAAAATACTTGAATTTTTGCTTTTGAATATATTTTATTTTAAGGCTACAAATAGCTCTCCGTAATATTTAAGTCCAACTTAGAGTTAAGTTCGATTTAGTATCTTTGTGAAACACCCCCCTGGGACTCGTTTCACAAAGCCCTTTTTCAATGACAAATGACAAAAAGCAGTGACAAATCTGTTGACAAGCAATCAGAAGCAAGGATTTCAGTAGCTTATAACAAAAACTGTCATTTGTCACTGATGACAAGTTTTGTGAAACACCCCCCTGGTCTATTGTTTTGTCTAGGTCTTGATGAGGATGACTTGGAAAACGAGCGAGTGAAGGACAGTGATAGTAAGAGTGAATCAGAAGCTTAGAGTTAAGTTTGACTTAGTATCTTTGTGAAACACCCCCCTGGTCTATTGTTTTGTCTAGGTCTCGATGAGGATGACTTGGAGAATGAGCGAGTGAAGGACAGTGATAGTAAGAGTGAATCAGAAGCTTCAGAGGTGGAGGAGCTCGCCCCGTTGGAAGTCGCTCAGCAGGACACAAAAGAAACGACTTACGTGCCGGTGGCGTCAGAAGATCTTTGCCTTGTAAGTACCTAGCTGGCTTTGTGGCGTGCGCCTGTAATCCAGCTAAAAGTGGAAGTTATAAAATTATTCGGCCGAGGACACAGGTTCGAAACTGAGTCACGTATTTCGGATGGTGACGTTTAAAGGTCGGTCCCCAGACGTTAATAATCATATCTGATTGATACACGTCTGTAAAAACCTAAAACACACACACACACATGATCCCATGAATGTGTAGCAATACCTATTGAGCACAATGTTAAAGATAAACTCCAGTTCTGGTAAAAAAAAGAAAATTAATTCTCACAGAATCAAACGAAACTTACACTGAATGTTCAAGATTACAAATAAATGACATGTGCCAAACAATTTTGGAAGACAATGTATACTGGCTGAGTAATGAGCATAGAAAGACAAGGAAATCAAGGTAGTACTAGCCCCGACACCATGTGTGTTTTCCCATATGTAGCTTTCTGTGTACAGTGCTTGTTACTTTACCAAGACTCGGTCAAATTTATTATGATTTTGATGACTCCAGAACCTTGCAGTGCACACCAATACATGCTACATGATCAACTGATTCTGATCCTTTCCACACCTTTTCTTTCACAATGCAATCGCATTACCAGTACTAAAGTTTATCTTTAACTGGCACAACTAGGCCTGAGTCAAAAGGGTTCCCTGCCCGGTCCCCGACCGTCACGCCGAAAACCCGGGTTTGAGTATTCGAGTTTCGGGTTTTTCAAAATTGAATTTCACACTAATATTTTGAAATAGAGAACTAAAAATATGCATTTCAAAAACTTATATTTTAATTAAATAAAATAAATATGCTTTAGAAATAAATGGATATCGTTTCAGTTGACGGTAGGTGTTTTTATCGCTCTAAAATTGAGGCTGCAAGAAAGGAATCACGCTTCGTGGTACCGAGTGCTTTCAGAAACGCAAGTCGAAATATGACTACAAAAGTAAATTAAAGCTCTTGAAATAACATTGAAGTGCCTTTCGTTCGTCCTAAAAATGCATTTAGTAGAGGTGTCGTGGTCGAGTGGATATGTCACCGGACTGTGGATCACAAGGTCCGAGGTTCAAGACTGATGATCGGAACAATAAGCATTAAACCAATAAAAAAACATCACATAAGACTTTAAGGGACTACAACTCAACAAAATTAATGTAAAATGATAATTTGCTTTGACAAATAATACTATAGATTTTCATAATATCTTAAAGAAATAATGATATTTCATGAGCTACATACTCAATACCGAGTTCATTTTTGTCTCGCCTGCGTAGCAAAAAGCGAGACATAGGCGCCGCTTTTCCGGTGACGGCGACGGCGGCGACGGCGTCAACATCAAAAACTTAACCTAAGGTTAAGTTTTTGAATTTTTGATATAATTTTTAAAGTATAGGTTCTTAGTCAATGAAACTTGGACTATAGGGTAATCAAGTATCCCCAATCATGTGAGTAGAATTTCAGATCACAAAGTCAAGGTCAAAGGTCATTTCAGGTCAACAGACTTGGACTATGTTGTAGCATCATTATCGAAAACTTAACCTAAGGTTAAGTTTTTGAATTTTTGATATAATTTTTAAAATATAGGTTCTTAGTCAATGAAACTTGGACTATAGGGTAATCAAGTATCCCCAATCATGTGAGTAGAATTTCAGATCACAAAGTCAAGGTCAAAGGTCATTTCAGGTCAACAGACTTGGACTATGTTGTAGCATCATTATCGAAAACTTAACCTAAGGTTAAGTTTTTGAATTTTTGATATAATTTTTAAAGTATAGGTTCCTAGTCAATGAAACTTGGACTATAGGGTAATCAAGTATCCCCAATCATGTGAGTAGAATTTCAGATCACAAAGTCAAGGTCAAAGGTCATTTCAGGTCAACAGACTTGGACTATGTTGTAGCATCATCATCGAAAACTTAACCTAAGGTTAAGTTTTTGAATTTTTGATATAATTTTTAAAGTATAAGTTCTGAGTCAATGAAACTTGGACTATAGGGTAATCAAGTATCCCCAATTATGTGAGTAGAATTTCAGATCACAAAGTCAAGGTCAAAGGTCATTTCAGGTCAACAGACTTGGACTATGTTGTAGCATCATCATCGAAAACTTAACCTAAGGTTAAGTTTTTGAATTTTTGATATAATTTTTAAAGTATAGGTTCTTAGTCAATGAAACTTGGACTATAGGGTAATCAAGTATCCCCAATTATGTGAGTAGAATTTCAGATCACAAAGTCAGGGTCAAAGGTCATTTCAGGTCAACAGACTTGGACTATGTTGTAGCATCATCATCGAAAACTTAACCTAAGGTTAAGTTTTTGAATTTTTGATATAATTTTTAAAGTATAAGTTCTGAGTCAATGAAACTTGGACTATAGGGTAATCAAGTATCCCCAATTATGTGAGTAGAATTTCAGATCACAAAGTCAAGGTCAAAGGTCATTTCAGGTCAACAGACTTGGACTATGTTGTGGCATCATCATCAAGATTTTCAAAATGCTTCTTCTTCGTTATTTTTCAACCGATTTTGATTCTAATTGTTTCATATGATAGGGCTAGGAGGGGGATTTAAAAGTTCTACACAGAATCGTAAAATTCATTATCTATGCTAATTTATGCAAATTTATTTGAAATCACAAAAAATGCTTCTCCTTCATTTCTCGACTGATTTTGATTTGGTTTGCTTTATCTGGTAGAGCTAACTTTGGTACACTAAACTTCTACACCGAAATTTTGAAATTGTTCTCCATTAATTAATAATGGTAATTTATGCAAATTTATTCCAAAAATAACAAAAATTGCTTCTTCTCCCTCATTTCTTGACCGATTTTGATTTGGTTTGCCTTATCTGGTAGAGCTAAATTTGGAACACTAAACTTCTACACAGAATTTTGAGATTTTACTCCATTGATTAATTATGGTAATTTATGCAAATTTATTCCAAAAATAATTTAAAAATCACAAAAACTGCTTCTTCTCCTTCATATTTTGACCGATTTTTATTTGGTTTGCTTTATATCGTAGAGCTAACTTTGATACACTAAATTTCTACACAGAATTTTGAAATTGTTCTCCATTAATTAATTATGGTAATTTAAGCAAATTTATTCCAAAAATAACAAAAATTGCTTCTTCTCCCTCATTTCTTGACCGATTTTGATTTGGTTTGCCTTCTCTGGTAGAGCTAAATTTGGAACACTAAAGTTCTACACAGAATTTTGAGATTTTGCTCCATTGATTATTTATGGTACTTTATGCAAATGAAATGAAATTATGTCCCTTCCAGGGCATCAAATTTTTATTTTTTGACCAGTCCAAAAGTGTACCACGATATTTGTTGTTGCGAGATGCGGATGAGCACTACGTCATTGACGTTCTGGTTTATCATATTGAATTGCGTTATGCAGGCGAGACCGCCGAGAGCGTTTCCCTTGTTAAATGAGACGTAATTGTCATGCAGCGCAGTAGACATGCGGCAGAGAGGAAAATATCACGTGATCTAAGGCCCGCGAATTTTTTCCCTCTCTGCTGCATGCTGCCCTCTACATTTCAAGTTAATGGTTGTGACTGATTCAAGTTTGATTATTTGTTCGTGTTTGCCAGGATATTTCCCAGACTGAGACCTTAGCGGAGGAGAACAAGAGTCTGATCTGGACCCTGATGAAGCAGGTCAGACCTGGGATGGACCTATCACGCGTTGTCTTGCCAACCTTTGTCCTGGAACCTAGGTCTTTCCTCGACAAGCTCTCAGATTTCTACTTCCATGCCGACATCATCGCCAGGTGAGTACCTATGGCCATCATTGTGGAGAGTTTACATTTTTGCCGCCGAAAAAAATTCAAAGTTTCGTTTTATGCCCCTCCACCTGGCGCTATGCCTGGCAATGTCTCCAAACTCAGTTATCAGTGTGTTGACTATCTTTCTGATAGATCTCAATATGTAGTTTATAATAATAATTCCTCCAATTTTTCTTCTACTACACTGCGTACCACAAGGTTCTATCCTAGGTCCTCTACCGTTTTTTTTTAATTTACATTAATGATCTTACACATTCAGCTGCACCTCGCAGTTAAATGAAAGGCCTTCCTGCGTGGGTTTTTTAACACGGACCTGGCTTGCTGCCGGCGAAAAAGAGGGGTGCGGTTAATACACGAGGGTAATTTATACACAGGGTTCGTACGGGTCAGGGAATTTCTGGAAAGTCAGGGAATTTAAAAATGTTTTTTCCAGAAGCAAAAAGTCAGGGAAAGTCAGGGAATTCGTCCATTTCTTCTGGAAAGTCAGGGAAAATCTTTTTTTCTTCAAGATGTTTGTTAAAATGGCATTTAATTTGTCTTGTAAAATTTGTGGTTCACATAATAGCTAGCCCATCACAATGCAGTGTAGTACGATGCTAATGTTCTTTTTGAGAAATTTGTGTGTGCATGACTGTTTGTTGACCTGTGTATAGGCAAATTCATGCAATGTACTGAGCTCTGTGAGAGAGTGTGTGTACAGTATTTGTGTGTATGTGACTGATCACACCAATCAGAAACTTCCTTGTGAGTGGGCGGAGAGTGAAGCCAGCATAAATTAAACTTGTCAGTGACCGCTAGCACAGTACTGAAGAATCATAAATTATGAAGTTTGTTGACCTGTGTGTAGGCAAATTCACCTATTGTGCTGAGCTGTGAGATCGAGAGTGTGCATTTGTTTGTGTGTGTGTTTCTCCTTACAGTAAGCAAGTGATGTGACTGATCAGACCAATCAAAAACTTTCCTTGTGAGTGGGCGGGGAGTGAAGCCAGCATAAATTAAACTTGTCAGTGACCGCTGGCACAGTACTGCAGAATCACAAATTATGAAGTTTGTTGACCTGTGTGTAGGCAAATTCACGTGCGTGGTGCTGTGAGATCGAGAGTGTGCATGTGAAAGTTTGCTTTATTCTCCTTGCCCCCAGTTCACTGTCTCTCTCTCTCTCTGCATGGACCTACTATACGCTCTCTGTCTCCCATTCTCGAGCGATTGGCACATTTAACTCATCATTCTCTTCCTTCCATCGAGTCTGATCTCTCTCTTCTCTCTATTTAATCATCTTTCGACTATTTTTAAAACCTATTGCCCCCTCAAATCTTGCCTTTATTAATTTTGATCTCTTTCTTTAAAATAATACAAAATTATTTACCTTTGAAAAGTAGTTTTCGCATGTTTTCTTTTCTTTCTCAAGTTTCTTTCATTTTGTTTCTCGATCCCACCCCAACATTCATTCACATCTCTTTATCTCTTTCACTATCGACTTTCACTCATTCTCAGTTCCCCCAAAGCATGTCGTGCCGTAGAATTATTTTTAAAAGGCAAAGATATTCATATTCCCTATCAAAATCCAAGCAGTATTTTTAACTATTGTGTTTACAAACGGCAAGGATTAGTGCATGCATGCCAGACAGTTGCCGCCCAGCGTGGTGTAATATTACATGTGGTTTCTCTGAACAGGGTGCGCGGCCTTTGTTTGTTATCGGTTACCAGGCAACCAGCACATAACAAAATGTATGCAAATCTTGGGTTCATGTATAGCATGGGCGCTGCATTCCACGCTTGTTTTTAATTGACAGACAAACGGACCAATGATATTAAAGCATGTGGGATGGATGCTCTGACACACACAAGATGTGTGGTAAAGACTTCTGTATTTTGAGAAGTGGTGAATGCCTAGCCCAGTATATAAAACCCGGCTGGTTTCGTCTTAGGGAGTGGTCTAAACTAAGCATGTTGACCTGGGACTTATTGTAACCAGGGAGGTGACAAACCCTGTTGTAACTGTCTTGAATCCTGGCTGCATGGTAGACAGCAGGATAAAAAATATTGCGGACAGTAGGTCACACAAGATGTGTGGTAGAGAGTTATGTGTGGTAGAGAGTTATGTGTGGTAGAGTATTATCTCCGGGTACCGGACTTTTCCGGGTCCCGTTAAGAAATTTGGAAAATTGCCGGACCGGGGCCGGGTCCGGGTTTTGGGTTCCGAGCTATCTTTCATACATGTATGCAAGATGTTTGTGTGCGTAAATGACTTGCAGTGACAGGTGCGGTGCGTGGTGCCGGTGTGAGTACATGCACTTATGCTGCATGCACGCTGTACGATTACTTTTTGATCGAGCTTGTGCTTTGATTTTGATTAAAAGTTTGAATGAAGGTGTTTTACCCCGGGGTTTTACCACAGAATATTCATGAAACAATAATTTAAATGTAAATAACTATGCATCATGAGCCACTCGTGTTTTCTTAAGAACCCCTTTAAAAATCGTGTTGATCTCTACTCGAATATCGCGACCCTGAATCGCATAATTTGATTCCACATTTGGCGTCCATTGTGCGAGCGCGAGCATACAGCCAGTTAGCTAGCCTATATCCTCGTGGTTGCTGCTTTCCCCAAGGTCCGCAATTAAGGCACACTTTTTTCCGTCAGCAACATATCGAAAGTCGGGGGTGCGCCTTATATAGTCAGGTACAGGATATTTGAGTCCTCAAATGCTACTTTTTAGTGGTTTTCAAAAATCTCTGTGTCTCAACATTAATTACATAATGCAAATAAAGAATAGGATCTACTATTTGAAGTTAAACTACGTTCCTAATTTGAAAGGAAGAGAGTTTTTTTTTTAGAGTTTTTTTTTTTCAGTCTCGATAAATTATGCCCTGTCACAAGGCACTTTGCCGGCCGAAGCTCTCCCGTGTCTTCAGCTCACTCACCTGTATGATGCAGCTCACTTACACAGGGGATAACGAATCACCACGCAAAAACTAGCCTGTCCACATTTCTGTTTGGACTCGGAGGAAAAAATTCTGTCATCTTTAGTTTTAAAAACAACATTGTTACTGGGTCTAACTTAGTTCAGAAGCACTTCAACTGTGCCTCGTAATAAAATGAAAGTATTTTCGAACACCGTCACTGAAATAAGAGCCGATCTGATGTTTACAAAAAGACCAATGTTGGCTTTGTTTTTGGTGGCTTTTTGTTAACCAGATCAGATCACGTCTTATTTCAGTGTTCAAAAAATACTTTCACTCTCATTATACGAGGCACAGTTGAAGTGCTTGTGAACTAAGTTAGACCTTTAACTTTAAACTAAAGATGACAAAAAAAGAAATCCAGATTTTTTTTCAGATTTTTTTTTTTTTTTTTTCGGGGGGGGGGGGGGGGAGGGGGGGGGGGGGAGAATCTTCGAAATAGGGGTGCGCCTTATATAGTTTTGTGATTTGCTTCCTAGTATTGCGATGATATATAGTTGTACGCTTTAAATTAAGACATGTTCATCATTGAAAATGGTCATGGAAATTTACATTATCCTGCTCTGGAAAGTCATGGAAAGTCATGGAATTTTAAAAATGTGTAAGTGTACGAACCCTGATACACCGTTAATTACAGTACTCACTCATGCCCCTGCAGCACCATTAACTCTTTCACGACAGGGACTTTAAAGGGCTAAACTCATGATATTTTACTCTTTGAATTTTAATATTACAATATTTTTCTTAAAGGGATCGGGTAACTTTGTCTCAGATTCTGAAACAAAATCCTAGATTTTGTTCATGCTGCAATGATAATTATAAACCTTTAGGTCAAGGTCAGTCAGGAACCCCATGACTTTTACAAGCCAATCGCCTGTCTGATTATCAAAATATTTATGATTGAAAATCGAAATTTCACGGTTTTGATTACACTACAGTCTATTGGGGAAAATGTTTATGGTAAAACCGGTCACACAAAGATTTTTACTTTGAGGCACCTCATGATCATTTTGAAGCGCAATTTGTTTAGGGCTTCAATATTACACCATATGACAGACACTGGTAACACGTAGGGCAATGCATCTCAGATTTAGCATTGTTAAACGTTGCCTAAAAATACTACAAATCCTAACAAAATGTTATGCGTCTGAAAAAAATGATTGTTGGTAAGATCTTTGTCGAAAAATTACCAAGTTTGATTTTTTTTTTAAGGATCTTTGTCTGTTTCTATACAATTGTATATTCTATTAATTCCTGTGTTAATAACTATGGTTGATAATAAAGTGATATTAAACACATAGTTGATTATGATAATGTTAAGGATAATTACAAGGATGATGTTGATTGTGATGATAGTGACGAAGATGACAATGAAGGTTTTGACGATGGTAATAGTAGTGATAATGATACTAATGGTGATGATGGTGACGAGTGTGTTGAGGGATTATGAATAGTTCAAGCTCATTTGAGAAATTTATGATCTATCTTTCTTTTATCAGAGCTGTACAAGAAGATGATGCATTCTCCAGAATGAAGGAAGTAGTCCGGTGGTATCTATCGGGATTCTACAAGAAACCAAAGGTATGTATTCTCCTCCTCCTCCTCCTCCTCCTCCTCCTCCTCCTCCTCCTCTTCCTCTTCCTCTTCCTCTTCCTCTTCCTCTTCCTCTTCCTCTTCCTCTTCCTCTTCCTCTTCCTCCTCCTCCTCCTCCTCCTCGTCCTCCCCCTTCTTCTTCTCCTCCTCCTTCTACTCCTTCTTCTACTTCTTTTCCTCCTTCTTCTTCTTGTTCTTCTCTTTTTCTCATTCTCATACTCCGTCTGCTTCTTCTTCCTCTTTTTATTCTTTGTTTTCGTCTTATCCTCCTCCTACCCTCCTCCTCCTTTCTCTTCTTGTACCTTCTTTTTTGTCCGTCTTCTTTTCTTTCTCATTCTTCTTTTTCTTGTTCTTATTCTTGTTTGTCTTTTTCTTCCTCTTTTTTTCCTCATTTTTTTCTTCTCAATCTTCATCTTCTCACTCCTAATCCTTATTTTTCATCTTCATTATTTTGTTATTTCACCTTCTCCTTCCTCTTAAAAGTAAAAATATGTCTTTAATCATTTTGTTTCTCTTTTATTGTGCAGGGTTTGAAGAAGCCGTACAATCCTATCATAGGAGAAACATTCCGTTGTTTATGGGAACACCCCAAGACCAAAACAAGGACATTCTACATAGCCGAACAGGTAAGATACACTTGGTCTGCTAGATAGCTTAAAGATAAAGTCGAGTTCTGATCATGCGATTGCATTGTGAAAGAAACGGTGTGGAATTGATCAGAAAGGGTTGATCATCTAGCATCTTTTCGAGTCACTTTAGTAGTCGGGCTATTGAATGCCCCTTGTACATTTAGTACTAGTATATACTAATACTCAATACTCATTATAAAGACTCAATATTCAATACTCGATACTCAATACTCATTGTTAATGCTCAATATTCAAAACTCAATACTTATAATCAATACTCAATACTTGATATTTAATACTCAATACTAATACTCAATACTCAATACTTGATATTTAATACTTGATACTCAATACTCAAAACTCAATATTTGTCCTCTATTTGTTTCCATCACAACGTCAGGTATCCCATCACCCTCCAGTGACGGCTTTCTACATCACAAACAGGAAAGAAGGTTTCTGTATCAGTGGAAGCATCCTAGCCAAGAGCAAGTTCTACGGGAACTCGGTCTGTGCCGTCATGGACGGTGTCGGTAAACTCATGCTGCTAGGGCGGGGCGAGGACTATCTCATCACAATGCCCTATGCAAACTGTAAAGGTAAGAGAAGGGTACATCACTATGAACATGACGGACAAAGAAAGAGGACAAAATATACAGTTCCTCAGGTAGACAAAGGAACATCCCTTCACTGCTATTATGTAAAAATGTGTAGAACAGGTGAATATGCATGTGACACCTGTTCTACACATGTTTACATAATAGCAGTGAAGGGATGTTCCTTTGTCTACCTGAGGAACTGTATATTTTGTCCGTCATGTTCATAGTGCATGTAGCTTTAGCGAAATGATGTCGCATTTTATTGATTGTTGGTTTTATCGTTGAATCAACAAGTGCAATTAGACATTTGTGAGTGGCGGCTTTGGTAATATTACCCTAACCCTTGGGCATTTGGTTTCAAGTGAATTTGGTACCTTATATATTTCTATATATATATATCTGATATGCAGCTTGCACACATTACATTTTGTAAGGGTGGGCAAGCCATAATGTTTGTTCGACCTAGCAACAACTAATGTATGCAATTTGCATTCTGTCAACAATTAATGTAACTAAGCAATTTGTATTCTGTCTATTGCAATATAATCATTCATATCAGGTGAATGAAAAAAATTGTCACAAGGTGAACATGTATAAGTTTGAATACATTTTGAAAATTGGCGAATTCTAGCAAAATACAATAATAATACTAATAGTCAGCTTTTATATAGCGCTTAATACATCTCGGACGTCTCTAAGCGCTTTACGGATATACTATTACCCTCGTCATTGGATTCAGTGCTTGCCCGCACATACTGAATGCACAATCTCGTCTCCCTGGGAGCATTCCAGCCAGGCGTTACTTGACGCTCAAAAACTGTTTGACCAACAATGACGGTCGCATCCTACCGGGTACCCATTTTAACACCTGGGTGGAGAGTAGCATATGTAGGTTAATATCTTGCAAAAGGATATTAGTGCCGTGTCTGGATTCGAACCCTCGTCCTCCGATCTCCAGTCAAGCGCCTTAAACCACTCGACCACGACACTGTTTATTTTGATGTGATTGTTATTTTGTTATCAGGTATTCTTTATGGCACATTAACAATGGAGTATGGTGGCAAGGTGACGCTGGAATGTGAGAAAACTGGCTACAGGACAGAGATTGAATTCAAACTCAAGGTATTTGCTCTTTCACCAAAGTCTGTAAATAATAATAATAATAATAATATGTCTTGTTTACCCAGGGTAGCCTCATCAGTATTCATACTGTTCTTCCTGAGGGCCCTGCAATCATATTATTACCCGGCTTTAGCCGAGCTACCATGGAAAGGTGCTCAAGCATTCACCTCACCTGGGTAAAGTGTGGCAAATGTAGATAAATGTCTAGCTGAAAGACATTAGTAATACAAAATAATAGTGGATTCTTGTAAAGTGCTCATGTCTGTCAAACTTTACACTCCCAGCGCTCCACAATTATTACTCCGGCTCTAGCATTTCAAGAGACTAATTCCTGCCAGGTACCCATTTACTTGAACAGGGTGGAGTTTGGAAAATTTAGATTAATGTCTTGCCAAAAGATGTCATGGATTTGAACCCTGTCTTTCTAAGGTCCTATGTGTATTCACTGAGCTCTGTGTTATAAGGTCCTATGTGTATTATTATTCACTGAGCTCTGTGTTATAACATACAGAAATGTGAAGCATCTTACACTAAAAGAAAATAAATGCAGCGTCATATTAAATCTAGACTTAATTTGGATTTGCCTTGGGCTATTATTTTCCTTCTATTGTGCAAGCTTGATGAAAAGTTTGATAAAAAGTTTGATACTAAAGATCAATATTTGAATGATACCAAATGAAATGAATTGATTGTCTACATGTACCCTAATTTATTTTGTCATAGTGTGTCTCTTTTGAGATACATAGACTGAGCAAAATGTTTATATAATGTGTGCATTTAAATTATTATTTTGTTATTGATGGTATTTATTGCGTTCATTGTTTGGTATCATGCCCAGTGGAGGCCAATATTCTATGTTTTGAAATGCGGGTCAATAAATGTGATTGTGTATCTGACTTTCTTTCTTGTCTTTCCTATGCAGCCATTCCTAGGAGGGAGCGATTCATCGAATCAGATCAACGGCAAGATCAAGTTTGGCAAAGAAACCCTGGCAACACTCAGTGGAAAATGGGTGAGTCTCTCTACACAAGGAGTGCTTCATTCTCTCTAGTGCGTATTAGCTTAAAGAGAAGGTTGAGTTCTGGGAAGAGGTGAAAAATAATTTGTGTGCGTTATCATTGTTATTATGCAAGTGTGGAAGAACATCAGATAAGACATGTTCCCTGAAAAGCATGGCTCTTCAAATGCCTTCATATTCTAAATATGTCATGTAACATTGTAAAAATCGGGACGGATTTCTTACGCCACCTGTTCGTGTAGTCCCATATACATCTTTCTGCGTACAGTGCTTGTAACTTTACCAAGACTTGGCCAAATTTCATATCATTTTGATGATTGCAGAACCTTGCAATACACACAAATACTTATATGCTAGATGATCAAGCTTTTCTGGTCGATTCCACACCGTTTCTTTCAGAATGCAATCGCATGACCAGAACTCAACTTCATCTTTAAAGGGATTCAGTATCTTTGTCTCAAATTCTAAACAAAATCCTAGATTTAGCTCATGTTGCAATCATAATTATAAACCTTTAAGTCATTCAGGAACCCCATGACTTTTACAAGCCGATCGCCTGTCTGATTATCAAGATATTAATGATTGGAAATCGAAATCAAATTTTCTGTTTTCCTAACGGTTTTTATATCACTACAGTTTATTGGAGGAAAAGATTATGGTAAAACTGGTCACTCAAAGATTTTTAACTTTTTTGAGGCACTTCATAATCATTTTAAAGCACAATTTTTTTAGGGCTTCAATATTACACCATATCACAGACACTGATAACACGTAGGGCCATGCATCTCAGATTTGAAAAAATTGAAACATTGTTAAACAATATGGGGTACACAGAAGGATCCAACAGGGAAATGGTGTTCCCTACTGTTTATAGCTCTTCTTATCCCAACACTTTCAGCACTCTTATTTTTGGCATACTAGTCGACCGATTTGCTGATTGTTGATTTACAAATCGTGAAAGTCTCATGTGGCCAACGTGTCTGGTTTTACATTTGTTGAATAAATGTTTCATGTTGGACTTTGCATATTTACAAAATTTCATACCATGAAATAATTGGTTCACAAAGTCTGACACAACACTTAATTTCTGCATACCGGTATAGCAGAGTTGCAGGTAGTTTTTTTTTCATCGAAAATGTCAACTTGTTTCATTTTGATTAAGTTTTGGTTCATAAAGAAGTTCTTGTGATAACTATTTTTGTTTGTTGGTACTGTTGACAATTTGTATTCAATTTATTGATTGTTTTTTTGTTGTTTTAATTCATTTTCCCGCCAGGATGAGGAAGTGTACATTAAGGATAAGAGAACAGAGGTAAGTCAATAGTTTAGTTATTTGAGAAATAATTTTGTATACTCGGAGATGTTATGACTAATTTCTGTCAAAAAAGCAAGTTCAAATTTGAATCGATGAACAATTTTATTGATAAACATCCAAACAGATGAGAGGATTATCTAGCATCACTTCATACAGAAGTGTAATGAAATTAGAAGAAAATATCTTTTTTGATGCATATAATGCAGTGTAGACGTATAAGAAAAGATAAAAATAACGCATTGTTATTCATTTATTTATGTATTAGACTCGACAGTTAACTTGTCTTGATGTACATTACTTCTACCATTGTTATCTATCTGGTTGTATGTATTTGAAATCCAACCTCAAGTTTTGTTTGCAAAAATGAATAAACGTTGTAAGTTAAAGACGTACAGCAATATCAAGAGCACACTATTTTGAACATACCGTACATGTAATATATGTTATTGTATAGTAAGAACAATTATGACATTGTTTAAGGCATATGTAGAGCAGTATCAAACGCACAATACTAAAAGGATATTAAAGAGATACATCAATTTTTGTCTCGCCTGCGTAGCAAAAAAGCGAGACATAGGCACCGCTTTTCCGGTGACGGCGGCGGCGGCGACGGCGTCAACATCAAAAACTTAACCTGAGGTTAAGTTTTTGAAATTGTAGTATAATTTTGAAAGTATAAGTTTTTATTTGATGAAACTTGGACCAAAGGGTTATCAAGTATTTCCAAACATGTGAGTAAAATTGTAGGTCACAAAGTCAAGGTCAAAGGTCATTTCAGGTCAACAGACTTGGACTATGTTGTAGCATCATCATCGAAAACTTAACCTAAGGTTAAGTTTTTGAATTTTTGATATAATTTTGAAAGTATAAGTTCTTAGTCAATGAAACTTGGACTATAGGGTTATCAAGTCTCCCCAATCATGTGAGTAGAATTTCAGGTCACTAAGTTAAGGTCAAAGGTCATTTAAGTTCAACAAACTTAGACTTTGTTGTGGCATCAACATCAAGATATTCAAAATGCTTGTTCTTCGTTTTTTTTCAACCGATTTTGATTCTGATTGTTTCATATGATAGGGCTAGGAGGGGGATTTAAAACTTCTACACAGAATCGTGAAATTCATTATCTATGCTAATTTATGCAAATTTATTCGAAATCACAAAAAATGCTTCTTCTCCTTCATTTCTCAACCGATTTTGATTTGGTTTGCTTTATCTGGTAGAGCTAACTTTGGTACACTAAACTTCTACACCAAATTTTGAAATTGTTCTCCATTAATTAATTATGGTAATTTATGCAAATTTATTCCAAAAATAACAAAAATTGCTTCTCCCTCATTTCTTGACCGATTTTGATTTGGTTTGCCTTATCTGGTAGAGCTAAATTTGGAACACTAAACTTCTACACAGAATTTTGAGATTTTACTCCATTGATTCATTATGGTAATTTATGCAAATTTATTCCAAAAATAATTTAAAAATCACAAAAAATGCTTCTTCTCCTTCATATTTCGACCGATTTTGATTTGGTTTCCTTTATATCGTAGAGCTAACTAAACTTCTACACAGAATTTTGAAATTTTGCTCCATTGATTATTTATGGTACTTTATGCAAATGAAATGAAATTATGTCCCTTCCAGGGCATCAAATGTTTATTTTTTGACCAGTTCAAAAGTGTACCACATAAAATTTACGATATTTGTTGTTGCGAGATGCGGATGAGCGCTACGTCATTGAAGTTCTGGTTTATCAAATTGAATTGCGTTATGCAGGCGAGACCGCCGAGAGCGTTTCCCTTGTTCCAACAAATATCTCTTCAAGTGCTAAGATCTTAAAGGGCAAGTCCACTCCAAAAATAAGTTTCTTTCAATAGAAGCATAAAAATCAGACAAACCAATACAAAAAAACTTTACTTCTATGTAACTTACTACTCCACATTTCCTGATTATGTACATGGAAGTGGAATTTTTATTCATGAAATTAGAAAATGCATTCTTTTCTACAGTTTTTTAACAGAAGTTTCTGCATTTATTGAAAAATCAAAAACAATATATTCAAACAACAATAATATACTTGATTTACATAAATTGTGACAAGTGAAATACAAAAGAAAATACCTAGGTATAATTGAGAACTTGAAAGTATGGAGATAAATCAAAGAATCAAGATACAAATCGTGATGAGAATATTATATCTTTGTTTAATTTAGAATTCTGAGCTGTTTTGGGCAGTGACCTCGGAAGTAAAGAACAGCAGATTACAGAGGTCAACGGTCATGTTTGAGGAACAGGCGGAGAATGAATCAGAGAGGTGGGACAAAACTATTATTATCAAAAATATAGTCAATACTGCTTTAGTGACCACCTGTCTACAAAGACCACATTTTGTGTTTCCCTTGATAATGGTTTCTCATTGAAACATGTACTAAAGGAACCTGTCTACAAAGACCACTTTTTGTGTTTCCATTGGGCGGCCGCTATATATAGGTTTGACTGTATATATAAAGACTACTCAATGGAGAAAAGAAATGTGGTCTTTATGAGGAGGTGGTCTTAATGTGTAGGTTCCTTTATAACAGATTTCTATTAGAAGCTCTGCTCACGTGAAACAATAAAAGGTGGTCTTTATAGACAGGTAGTCTTTCTGTACAGGTGGTCACTGACGCTGGTTTGACTGTATTATCTTCACATCATATTCCTATAATATTTACTAATTTCTGATATTTCTGAACATTTCTGATTGTTCATTTATACACCTATCACTTTTATGATAGACGTCTTTATTAAGTTAGTGCCTAATTTTTGAACAAAACTTTCTATTAATTCTGAAGCTTTCCCAAGCTTTGCCAGACATAGCAACTACCAATGTATGTATGCAAAGTGGATTACATCTGAACAAGTCCTGTTGCGCATAGCTAGTGAATTGGATTGTCAGTAAGCAAGGTTTCTGTAGAGAAACATGCATCAATTGAAATACATTTATTAAACTGATGTATTCAAAATAAAATGAATTGAAGTGTACCCATTACCTAAAGAAAATTGGAGCCCACATAATACAGGGCGGATTTGGGTCAAGTGCGGGCTCAATTTTATGCGAGCATATACTCACAAGTCATTTTTTATGGTAACTCAATGAGCATTTAAAATTGCAAAACCTTTTTTATCTTTACAGAAGTTTAATATATCAAGCTCATATTTTGAATGTAGTATATATCGACATGGAACTATATGCACTAACATCAGTAACTTTTGCACTTCAAACTTTGAATTTATTACATTTTGAAAACATCCATTTAAAGCCCCACTGCACTACTTACAGCTACTTGCGCCCTCTATATAGCAAACAATCCCTAATCGGTGAACATTGGTCCCCCATGATCCTCTTTTTCTTATGTTAATTGAGAGCTTATTGATGAGACATCCACCTGTCAGTGACCATGCAGGGAGGTCTAATCCCTCTTAGCCAAACATAATATCATTGTATGACTTTAAATTGAAGTTGTCTGATCTATTGTAAGTTAACATTCAATATTTCTTTAATCTTAAGTATGTTGAATATTAATTTAAATTATTTTTATGCGCCTTGAGCATCTCTACAGATGGATATGTTGTGCTTTATAAATATTGTTATTATTATTATTATTATTATTATTCAGGTTATGGAGCCATGTGACGGCTGCGCTGGGTAAGGGAGAGGTCCACGACGCCACCAAAGAGAAGTTCATCTTAGAAGAGTCGCAGAGGAACGGGTTCAAGGAGAGGAAGATTAAAATGGTGGAATGGGTTCCCAAGCTCTTTGAGAGGGATGATATCACAAGTGATTGGATCTATAAACACATGGAGTGAGTAGAGATTGATTGGATCTATAAACACATGGAGTGAGTAGAGATTGATTGGATCTATAAACACATGAAGTGAGTAGAGATTGATTGGATCTATAAACACATGGAGTGAGTAGAGATTGATTGTTAAATGGGTACCCGGTAGGATGCGAAAGCTAATGTGCGCTTGTAAAAAAGACGCCTGGCTGGAATGCTTCCCAGGAAGTGGAGAATGTGCATACATTGTGTGCGGGTAAGCCTGAATCCTATGACCGGGGTAATAATATATATATCTGTAAAGTGCTTTGAGAGGGCCTTCGGTTCTGAAAAGCGCTATATAATAACTAGCTATTATTATTTATTATTGACTGCTAAGAAAGCTTGTACTTGTAAATAAGTAATGGTGACCAACGGGTATAATGAGGATTAATGCCTTACCAAAGGGCACTAGCGCAACGACTTGGTTTCAAACCTGGAACCTCCTGGTCATAAGACCAGTGTCTACCACTGACGAGGCGTTGTGGGATGCGCATGTAATCCAGCTAACAATTGGAAGTTACAAACTGATTCAGCAGAGGACGCAGGTTCGAAACTTAAGTCACGTCTTTTGGATGGTGACATTAAAGGTCGGTCCCCAGATGTAAATAATCATATCTGATTGGCACACGTCTGTAAAAAACCCAAACACACACAGACACTGAGCCATTGTGCCACCTCAAAATTTGAAAAAAAAGGATGAAAATAACTATTTGTATGAAATTTGAGTCAACCAGAAATATTGGCATATCTTGTGCTTTCAGCAAAAGTTTCATGATGACCATCAAGTAATTTTCAATATCTCATGGTTTGGGATGTGCAAAACGTAAAAATGTGAATACTGTTGAAATATATACAGGCTAAGGCAATCGATGTACGCGTGCATCACATTTATTTTCCTACCTTCATTTTGAATGTTCAAATTAATGAATACAAAAAAAAAAGATTAGGATGAAATGGTGAAAATTTAGATACTACGTTTCATACAATTAATAGTAATAGTATTGTGGGACACAGCGATATATCAGACTCGTGTCATAGAGGGTAAGATTAGATACATGTAATAACTTAATTATTCATACCCCTTATAAATTTAATGTTCATAACTCAAGAATGAAAGGTGGACTGTTTGAATTAGGGTCTTTGTTGAATACTGTTAAATGTAAGCTTTCATATGTCACATTCTCAAGGAATTTAAATTTGGACAAATAAATTGTTCACATACAAATTACAAAGCTTGGTAAGGGTATAAGGGTAAGGGTATGTTAACTGTACATACTGTATTGAAAATATGGGAGTTGTAAATAATTGAGTTACACTTCTAAGTATCTGGATACGAAGTCTTTTTTTTTTAGTGATCTCTTGAATTATTATATTTATTTATGATGTTTTGTTATTTTTCTTTAGTACGAGACCATGGGACATCCTTAATGACATTGAGCAGTTTGAGTTGGACGGTGTTATACAGACCAGAACAAGGCATAGAACACAGATAGTCAGAACAACCAGTATTGTGAGCATACCAAACAGAAGGAATGGACCAACAAAACAAAGGTTGAAGGTAAGAGCTATGTAACTATCTGCTTTATCATTCAATTAAACAGGCTGAAAATCATCCTCTGTACTTGAATTGTATTATTAACCCTTTTGGGAATTTTTGAAGGGCTGTCAGTTAAAAAAAAATTAAGCCTATTTTCCTTTTTTTTAAATCCCTGGCATCAAACACATTATAATAATAATGGTGGCTTCTTATATAGCGCACATGTCCGTCATGTTGTGACGCTCCTGGCGCTGCCCCATTTATTACCCTGGCTTGAGCAAGGCAGCCACTGCGGCGCTCTAGCATTTCAAGGAATTAATTCCTGCCAGGTACCCATTTACATCACCTGGGTTGAGTGTGGCAAATGTAGATCAATGTCTTGCCAAAGGACATTAGTGCCGCGGCGGGACTCAAACTGCGGACCATAAGATCGACAGTCCGTCGACGTTTCCACTCGACCACGACACCTCTACATTCAAACAAATTGGGCACCATGTGTGCAGAAATGTTGCCCTTTCTACTCGTGCATCAGGGCCATGTTTCATAAAACTTGTTATCAATAACAAATGCCACATATCTTTGACAAGTTTCAGGCAGGCCCAAATTTCTGTTTTTTAGAGGAAACAAGAAGCAAAGACTTTGATTATTAAAATCAACTCCTGGGCAATGTTTATCTGATCCTATTGACATCATGTTTGGGTTACGTCATGTGTAAGTATGATGTTACACATTGGTAATGGGCAAGGTTATTGGAGGTGCCTTACGGTAGGTTCATTTTCAAAAGTCCTTGGGTTTGTGTTATTAATCAATCATCAATTAATCAATCAATCAATCAATCAATCAATCAATCAATTCAAGGTTTATTAAAAAAACATGTGTCGCAGCCCAATGGCTGAATTGGTCATGTGTACAATAAAAACACTCATTGCATATTTCAAAGATATAATACAGTTACAATTGATTTGGCAATATTGAAATATATATAGTTAATATGATAAGATTACTTGGGCAGCAAGAATAAGAAAACAGAATATAAAATAAAGTCAGGAAAACGGAGAGACGAAACATGAAGAAAAGAAGTAAAAGAGGAAGTTGTAGAAAATGCATGTACATCAAAAAATATAGATTGCATACATGTATTTTTAGAGAGTCATTAAGACAATATACGAATATAAAAATTAGAAAAGAACATTTTCATAACATTGTTGAAGATTGATATTGCAAGTATTTGTATTATTGCTTAGAAAAATGATATAAAAAAATAAAACAATTATGGCACTCTAAAGAAGTGAAAGAATAATGATAATAATAGTCACATGTAAAGTTTGCTGTTCTCTTTATCTGATTTCAGCGCAACGCATCTCTGACGCATGCCCGTAATAAGAAGAAGCAGGGTAGAGCACGTATCGGTAGCGGATCACCCGACCCAGCGAGCGGAAGTGAAGATTCATACGCAGAACATTCAGATGTAACCGAAAACGAAGGTAAGTAGAAAATCACGGTTTGTAAGGCCACGACACAGCTAAGGACTTGGGTACTGCATTCTGAAAAAACAATGTGACTTTTATACAATAGGCTTGCAGGTGCACCATGTGAGAGAGAGGAAGGATTTAGGAGTCCTGAAAAGGACTCTCGGTAATCTTTCTTAAAGGTGTGTAGTCCTGAAAAGGACTGTTGGCATAGTCTTGAAAAGGACTGTTGGCATAGTCTTGAAAAAGACTGTTGGTTATCTTTCTTAGCTTATATTTCTAAGGAGAATTATAGCACTTGGAGAGAGGATGGGTGGCGGGATGTAACTTTTAATCTGTTAATTATAATGATTCTAAGAGTTAGGAAATCAGTAAGTGACAGAAGAAAGTTACTGTGGAGCAATCGTCGCTAGAGGATGTGTTGTAGAACCCTTGAAAGACCTCACTTGCAACATGAGTACTTTCATCATAATAGTACCAGTGTGTTGGCTCAGTCAGTAGAGCGTCCGCCTCACAACCGGGAGGTCGTGGGTTTGAACCCCGGCCGCGTCATACCAAAAGACGTTAAAAGAAGGGAGTTGCTGCTACCTTGTTTGGCGTTCAACAATAAGGGATAGAGCAACGTCGATCTGGCGCTGCTCAGTGGCTGCCGGGCTCACGATCAATTGGGCAAAAAGAATTTCCATTTTTGGTTTAACTTAATGAAATTTGGAGTGGACTTTAAAAGATTATTATTATTATTATTATTATTATTATTATTATTATTATCATTGGACCATCATTTATTTCCGATATCGTTCAGATGAAGCCAGTACTACACTGCCCTCTAGAGTGCGGGTAGAGGACATCATCGGTCCGATCAGAGAGGGCTCTGAACAGGTCCAGAAGGAACTCAAGACAATCAACAGCAGACTAGCGTTCATGGTCCAACAGCAATCTAATTCACGTGCTTCCAGCGGCGCCCTTTCTCGCTTCGATTGGTTCATACTGGCCGCTTTTATGGTCCTAGGTCAGATCGTCTCGGCGTTCTTCTTCAGATCGTGAGGCGGGATGTTACGGTGCTGTCCTGTGGTTTATTGTCGATGTGGATTTTATTGATGAGATGACAGACCATATTGGCATCATGTTAGAGCATAAGATGGATGGGACTTGTGATATATGAAAAGGCCAGTTTAGCAATGTATTCCAATGTATGGCTTCGTTTCTGAGAACACCTGGAAAAATTATAATTTATTCATTTTCTTTATGCTCTAACTTTGGAATTGAAACCTTACAATTAATAATGATGTAATGATTATGTAAAGATAATAATGTAATGGTATGTATGTCTACCCCGTGGTGCATTCAGGCTTGTACTATGGTGTATGTTTTGCTTGAGCTGCCAATTTAACCAGTTTACTCTTTCAATCACATGAGGTTTTTGTATAAGATCGCATTACAAACAGTCTGTGTAAAACAAGAAGTGTATTATTAATATTCTTATACATTGGCCTTTTGGCTCTAAAATCGTTCCAAAGAGTCACATATTGAGGCTGTATAAGGATCACTTTTTGAATATGGTTATCAAAACAACTGGCTTGTACAAACATAGAGATTAATTTATTGATTGATGATTCTCCAATGGTTGGGTGATAATAGCATTTTAAATATAGGATACTATTCATGTATATTATATAGGTAGTTCAGGGTGTTTCATGAAGATTTATTTTCTATAGCCACGGTAAAACTTGCCAAGTGTGAAAGAGAACCAATTCAGAAATGATGTCCCTGTGCCACATGAAATTTATCATGGAATAGATATCGTCGGCCGTGTGGCACAAGGGCGTTAGCGACTCGAAAAACTACTTTTCTAATTATCCGCTTTTTAAACTGCTTTCCGTCCCGAAAATTGATTTAAAACTTAAAAGAAATGTTATAGTAGAACATGGCCATAACTTTTTTTCGGAAATAAGTCAGTTTAATAAAAAGTTTGAGGCGATTAAGTGCTAACGCCCTTCTGCTTAACGCTTCATTTTTTACCTGAAATACTACCAAGGGAGTGGAAATTGTGCACACAGTGTGTGCGGACAAGTACTGAATCCAATGACCAGGGTAATAGCATATCTGTAAAGCGCTTAGAAACATTGGTATTAAGTGCTATATAAAAGCGGAATATTATTATTCTGTCGATACGGTGGATTCACAGTCCACAGCACCATCTAGCTACACCAGTGTTTAGACGCGACTTCATGTGATGCATTAGGGGGACAAAAGTTGGCAAAAATATCCGCTATGGCATTGATATAGTAGGTTATGGAATCTAATCAGAATTTTGGGTTGGGAATGTTTTAATAGCTTATGTAGTGTACAATTTTGTGCTGATTTTAAAATTATCAGTCTTGATGACATTTTGGTCATCGGCTTGACGCTGAGGGCGCTGTTGTGAAACCATCCTTTTTTTTGTATAAGTTGTTTGCCAACACATTTCTTTTTTATGGAGAGGAGAAGCCATATTTCAGTAACAGGGTGCATTACGGTTTCAAGATTTGATTGGAAGTAATAGGTTACACTAATATGAAGCCTAATAGGTTAAAAAGATCATTTTCATAGAAGATCGACATAGATTGTTTGCCATATTACGCCATCCTTAGGCTTTGGTAAATAGTGTTTAGAATCATATAAGTACAATTTAATTTAAGAATCATTACCTTACGTAGATCGGACGATTCATGGGCACTGCACTTAATTTAGATGTATCTCAGTAAAATCTAGTGAAAGTCTAAATACATGTAGTGCTTATGATTCATTCATATTTATTGAGAGTAAAACCATTCTTTGAGTGCAAGTACAATCTATTGAAATGCCTAGTAACCATTGTCTTTTAAAATGGAATTTCTTTTTTTCTCCATTGAATTCCAATAATTCAAATTGTAATTTTGTATTTTCTTCTTTTATTTGTTAATTGATAATGTGGTAATTATGAGATGAGATGAAGTATAGGGCATATGTGCAAACTTCTCTATCAAAATATATATGAATTTAAACTTCTACATTTATACAAGCCATAAGGAATGGCAGAGTTTGAGATGGATTTTGTATTGTGTTGTTGTTTTGACTATGCTTCGATGCATAGTGAGGTAGTTTTTTTAAAGGAACTTGTTGTAGCCGTGCTATATTGATTAATGATTCTTCCTAGATGTACATAGAGACAGCCATTCAAACAAACTAAATAATATATTTTTATTGTATAAATTGTGATTGGTATAGTGACACTGGGTTGTACATGGACATGTAAGTATAGTTATGTTGTATGAAATATTTGCATTATTATTACATAACAACCTCTGACGTTTAAACAAATCAAATGCTTTTTATATGTAGATTCCAATAGGTTAATGTTTGGTTGATTCCTTTGAAGATCATACATTATACATAGGGAAGGGGAGAATAATGATCTACATCTACTTTTAACTTGTTCAACCCAAGTTTGGGTATTCATATTTCAGTTTATTTGTTTGGATCTCTGTCTCACTTTCTGTGGCACTCCATCTGTCTGTTTGTATCCCCTCCCTGTCATCTTCTCCCCACTCCAGTCTCGTCTCTTGCACCCTGGCCCTCTATGTTCATGATTCCAATGTCTGTTAGTTAGCATTGTTTTGCAAAAATATCCTTTTACAATTTACATTCCATTTGGAAATTCAAGTGTACCAATAACCCAAAAATAATTTCTTTTCTTTATAATAGCATTTCCATTAGGTTTCCATGTTATAATACTGTACCGGTATTCAAAATATGAGCTTTGAATACATTGCAATTCTATAGTACATTTTTTACAAGCTTAAATTCACTCTCAATTAACATAAAAGCAACTTGCGAGTAGACTGCTCAATGTACCTGTACAGGGAGATGTGAGTTGAAACCGAGTCGCGTCTTTCAGATGGTGACGTTAAAAGTCAGTCCAAGACGTAAATAATCATATCAGATTGATACACGTCTGTCAAAACTTACACACACACACACAGGCTTGCACAAAATAGGACCTACATGGCTCTGG
Source organism: Strongylocentrotus droebachiensis (assembly GCA_035222895.1). Lineage (NCBI taxonomy): Eukaryota > Metazoa > Echinodermata > Echinoidea > Camarodonta > Strongylocentrotidae > Strongylocentrotus > Strongylocentrotus droebachiensis. The sequence continues at coordinate 759,664 of JAVYIG010000111.1, forward strand.
ACCCTGTCTCATAAAACTTGATATCAATAACGAGTTACAAGCTACTGTTATAAGCTACTGAAATCATGGCATCTGATTGGCTGATAGCAAATTTATCATAGAAATTAAGCATTTGTTATAGATAACAAGTTTTATGAAACGAGCCCCTGTGTGCCATGTGTTTCCTTATCCATTAGCTCACATAATGGCAGGTGAAGTGTTTTTAGGTTGATTGTAATTCTAGAGCTATACACAAATTGTTTTTTTAGTTGATTGGTACACTTGGAATAAGAAAGGCACGCAATCATGGCTTGCTTCCACTCCATTGCTTTCCCTTATACCTCGAATTACCCATTCCCTCTCAACTTTTTTTATTAATATTATTTTATTTGTTGTTGTTGTTTTTTTAATCTAGTGGATTAACAATGCAACAGCAAATTATAAAAAGAACAAATGAAACTACTATATATCATCCAGCTAAGACATTGTATAGTTTTGCATATTGTATTTAACAACATTTTTAAAGTTGAATTTATTCTGTGAGAGGACCAATGGATACACATGTTTCTATTATTATTATATATTAAAGGGAATACATTATCTGTTTTAGTAGTAGTTTTGTATTTTGATAACTAGAAAACAATGTTTTTAAATAATTATTTATTTTGTGAGATCAAAGGCAAATATACGTATTATAATTTCATGTAGTAAAGTATTATTTAGTAATAGAGTATTATCTAGTAATAATAGTATGATGTAACCTTGCCAATATTTTATTCAAAGTAGTAATTATTAATGAATTAGGATACAACTCTAAAGGCTTGTTTTCTAAGGGCTGGCAATAACCTCATGAACCCATAAGGCTTCAATGTTCATGCTTTGAGATCTGTATTTATTTATAACAACTTAGAATGTGAAACTGAAGGCCTGGTCATACCTCTATGATAGCAATAGTTAGATTCACAAGACAGCCTGATGACTTGGTCAGGGTTTTACATTTTAAAGTTATCTGGTAGTTAGATATTGTGCAGACACTTAATTGATACTAAAGTACTCCAAGTAGGTAATTACCATGTATTTTTACTTCATTATTCGTCAATAAAGAAAGAAATCCATGTCACGTATTTGAAAAGATATAGCATGTAGGTATATAGAGCAATCAACTCCATGGAAGCGAGTTACAAGAAATTTGCTGTATGGCAAGCGCGTTTGCTTACGCCCTTCTTCTGTTAGCGCATGCAACCATTCAACAATTTGTTTTATTTGGTAAATTGTGTGTTTTAATAGCATTCATCAACATCATAATTGCCCAATTTGTTGGGATATGATATTCATCTGTTTTTTCATCATATCTAGAATGATGGGTACAGAATTTGTTAGTAAAAGCTACTACTAGTTTTGAATACCTTTCATATTCATTGTTAGATTGCATACAAATGCATATTTGAATTATAATAATTCAATTGGAGCTTACACGGACAGTAATGCATGCAGTATATTATTCAAATTCTAGATTGATTTGATTTGACATGAGTGTTCATGAAAGTAAAGAATTATTTTATTTTGGGATTGATTTATGCTACTTTTTTTCTTCTTCTTCTGAATAATTGATTGTATTGGTGCTGAATATCAAGTATGAAAGATGTTTATATCAACCAATGGTATTGTACACAGACACATTCTATACAGACAAGGATAGAGCTTTATTATAGTCAATTTTATGAAGGTTTTTGCCTGTTTTGCTTTGTAGAACAGATACAATAATTATATGAATTTATCACTACCGAAAACAGTACGCTTGCTGTGGTCGAGCCTTAAATTTGAAACATGTATTATATGATCGTATTTGAAGCCCAAATATTACAAATAAAAGAAAATACAAACTTGTAAATATTGCTGTGTGAAATGTGTATTTTTTTTATTATTAATGCATTGCATGTGAAACACAAAATGGAAGTTTTTTTTCTTTCTGTTACCGACTGCAATAAAAGCCATAATTTCATTATGAAAACACAAGCAATTGTTCTATCACCAATCAATATGAAAGGATGAAAATTCTGCCTCCTTTGGTTTTTAATTAACAAATTTAATCAATTATATAAACATATTAAATACTAAGAGAGAGAGAGAGAGAGAGAGAGAGAAGATCAATACATTGAAGGCACAACTTCAGATTTATTTGCAGAATTTTCGGAAGGCACTTTATACATTATCTCATTCCTTCCTCATGGGTTACCTACAGGATGAATGATATACAGTCAAACCAGTCTAAAAAGACTACATTTGAAAATAATTTATCATAGAAACCTGTGCATAAATATCTATAAAGACCACTTTGCTTGTCTCCTTTGAGCGGTATATATCACAGGTTTTACTGTAATACATATTAAATTCTCCTGAGTTTAGTACCACATAATAATAAAATGAACCAACACATCCAGAATTTCACAAGGGATCTCATAATTACAGAGTCTGCAGCTAGACAAGGTTGAAAATGAATTTTAGGTGAATATAATATACACCATATGAGATGATGATATGCATTCGATATCTGTTATATAATTTATATAAATATTTGATCCTCGCTTCCCTCAAGTCATCCCCAATTAAAAAAAGAAGTTGTTTTATTGCACATTCATGCACATAGAAAATTATTGAGTATCACATGATAGCCTTTCAGCCAATAGGATTTTTGTATCAAATGACCGATTTCCTAATATATAATATCTAGTTCCAGTGGCGGATCTAGGGGGGGGGGGGGGGGGTTGGGGGGGTTGCAACCCCCCCAAAAAAAAATCCGGGGACCATTTTTTTCACACACAGATTTTCAAAAATTTTCCCTACTGTGGGAGGGGGGACACCCCCCTCCCACACCCTCCCCCCTCGCTCGCTCCGCTCGCTTGGACTCGGTCGCTACGCTCCCTCGCATACCACCCCAACCCCCCCCCCTTTATAAAAAGCTGGATCCGCCCCTGAGTTCATGGCAGAAAAATGGGTTTAAGAGTTTATATTCCCCATTAAATCTGGGTCATTTAATCGGGACACTTGATTTAGCATTGACACGATCGCAGGGCTTTTGAAATATCAACCTAGAGCAATCTCAATAGTCTTGTCCATCTATTCAAATGTGCGTATGTTATAATGACATGTTATGTATTCCCAGCATGATCAATGGAATATATCCCATTTATATATTATATATAATAGGGTATCGATATCACCCTAGAATTGATCTCTTGCAAGCCTTTTCGATCGTGTTCTTTAGATAATCTTGTCTAATAACCGCTTGAAGCGTACAAGTTCTAGGGTCTTCTTAAGTCCGAACTCGGACTCCATCTTCTTATAGAAGACCAAGGGTGCTGATATAGCCATCTCTTTGAGTCCTAAGAGATCCTCCCCGTCCCATCCTTTAAACCAAGGCGTCAGTCTCGGGAAGCCATTCTCTTCAATCCAATAGAGAGCTTGTTGGTTGGTCCATTTGATGACGTTACTGCTGCACACTGGTGCAAGACCTTTCCAGCTTGAATAAGGCACGCCCATGAATCCTCCGTTTGTCCTCTGCTGAAGCGCTTCAGGGGACTTTCCACCAGAGGCGGTAGTTCCTGTAGATAAGACGTTGCTTTCTAGAATTATTTGAAGAATATGAGGAAGAATATGAGGTAGAATAGTATGATCATTAGAAGTGAAATGTTGTAATCACCATTCATTCATTTCAAAGGATATTCATTGTGGACTTCCTCATTATATATTTTTCTCTTTTTGTTCTTTTCTTCTTTAAATGATATTTCATTGGGAAATAAAATATAAAATCACAAGATTTCAAATTTCAAAAAAATAAAGTACATGTAGGCCTAAATGATGTAGTGTGTAGAGCAAGTTATACAATAAAGTGAAAACACATTCCATCTGAAATATTTAAGCATGCATACTTCGTTTTATGAAAGAGAATAACTGAATACCTCGATTCCAGAAAAAAAAAGTCTTACATAACCTCTGATATGACACTTATAAATTAACATACTCAAAAGAAACGGGGAAAAGAAAGAAAATGGCTCTATGAAAAATATCATCTGGGATCACTATAATGGCATCAAACTTTGGTGAAAAGTATGGATTGATTTATTGCCCACGTGATCAAAAGCGATTCTCTTCATCATTTGTTTGCGTCATATTATACACACACGATCATACATACGATGCGTCATGGTTCTACATCAGGCAATGACGCATCAAACCTGCGCCAGTAGCTGACGGGGTTCTACGCCAAGCAATGACGCCTTGTGTGCAAAGGACATAAATCGAGTCGAGAATGGTACAACGAATCGTCTTCTTTCTTTAATAATTTAATGAAACGTTAAAGCTTTCGCGCTACGCGCGAAGGAAGGGGAACTTAATTCAAACAAGGATTAAGAGCCGAGAACGGTGCAACGAATTGTCTGCTTTCTCTAATAATTTAATGAAACGTCAAAGCTTCCGCGCTTTGCGCGGGAGGGGGGGGGGAACTTAATTTAGATAAGGATTAAGAGTCGAGAACGGTACAACGAATCGTCTTCTTTCTCTAATAATTTATGAAACGTCAAAGCTTCCACGCTTCGTGCGGGAGGGGGGAACTGAATTCAGACAAGGATTAAGAGTCGAGAATGGTACAACGAATCATCTTCTGACATTAATAATTTAATAAAACGTCTGAGCTTCTGCGCTACGCACGGATGAAGGGGAACTTGATTCAAACAAGGATTAAGAGTCGAGAACAGTTCAACGAATCGTCTTCTTTCTCTAATAATTTAATGAAACGTCAAAGCTTCCGCGCTTGGACCTAAAGCCCTTAACGATTAACTTCCTGAAATCTTAATCTCACCGTCAGTGTCTCCTGATCGCTCCTCATCTGATGGCGATTTATCGACCACGCCCTTGCTCGCACCACTACCACCACCAACTCCTGATGACTTGCAGCCACGGTTGGCCAACTCTCGCATTAAGAGGTGTCCGTTCTTTTCGACCAAGTCTAGGATGTACATTTCTATGTAGAACTTTGTCCCCAGCATGGCCCCCAGCCAGCCGTTAGGATCATAGCCATTCTGCATCTTTAGAGGCACTACAGGTTTGCGTAGCTTGTACGTATACTCTGCCTCTACGTGCCCGTTTGGGAAGAAAATATTGAAGAAAACAAAAGTGAGTATATACATCCTTTTGAAAAACGTTAGATATTCGAATGTAACTCATTAATGCGTTACAATTTTGTCATGGAATACTTTTTGTAATTATATCGCAGATTACTAATTCTGTCATTCCTCCTAACTTTTTAAGGCTGGTGTTTTAATACAATTTTCTATTTTTTCTAAAAGTTACATTGAAATATATACCAGTTTTTAAAGACCTATGTGCTTGGTATTCGTTTGTTAATTATTGTTTTCATTATTATTATTTTATTCATCCAGAATTATTAATGTTACTTTATGTTAATTTTACGCCGACCGAAAGGTTAGAGCGGGAAAGGGCGGCTGGGAAAATGATGATTTCAGAAGTAGGAATGGCATGGTTGGATTTGCTAGAACGGGAAACGGGAAAACTGCTCAGGCGAGCGGAAAACGGACATGCTACGGTACATGTATAGTAATGTTACCCTTTCCATATTTGACAAACTTTACTTTCATGTGCAGTAAATATTGAATTGAATTGGATGAAAGTGTGACAAAATGTTAATTAGTAGTATTAGCATAGTAGTAAGTTGTAGTAGAAGTGTTATTCGTAGTAGTAATAATAATAGTAGTAGGCCTAGTAATAGTAGTAAAAGTAGTAGTAGTATCGCCATTTGTATTAATTCTTTTATGATGGTTGGTGATGATTATTGTTATTATTATTCCTTTTTTGTATTATTAATACTAATATTGTTATTATCATAATTATTATTATTATTAACATTGTTATTATTATTATTATTATCATCATCCTTATCATCATCATTATTATTATTGTTATTGTAGTTTTTTTTCGAAGTCCATTGAAGTCAATAAAGGAAATGAACCTACCCGTTCGGCAAGCAGGACTATCTTTATATTTCTCAGAAAAACATAGGACGACCACTGCTGCATTCTCGACTGCATGGGCCATCGCTTCCAATGTCGAACCTCCTGTCGTAAAAATCGTAAAAAGAAAAATATCAAATTCGTTTTTAATTTTGAATAGTTTATTTCACAAAAACAAAGTGTATAGAAATACGTACAGGTATGATAAAATATATACATAAAATACATGAGCATGCGACATGCACGAGCGCCCTGCAGAGGCGGATATATACCAGGCTAAAACACCATCATTCATCATTAATTTATTGTGGAGCGCCAGGAGTGTCACATTTTCACTTTAAGATTTTGCTTTGCATGAGGCCGCCATCATGCATAGTCGAGCGTAGCTTATATGATTGCGGTCTCCTCCACTTTTTTCCTTAGATAGTTCGGATAATACTTTAATTCTATAATAATATGTTATTGAAATATAAAGTTCGTTGTTATATGTTTAAATGTTATTATATGTGTAAATCTCATGAACTTATTATTGTTTGTATATTTGTGTTATACTTTACGTTTACAATGTACTTTGTTATTCAGTCATTGTATTTGGAAAAATGCAGAAATAAAATAAAGTAAAATTTGATATACACGAGCGATATACATTGAACCCACTATAATAATTATTATTAACACCACTAAATCTAATCTTAAAAGAATATTCAACACAATCGCAACTTTTCTTTCGAAAATAGATTCGGGGGCAAATTCATTACTCCATATCGTATATCTCATACAAATCATGTTCGGGTTACGTAATAAGTAATGTTCGCATGTTTCAAAAGGTGACTTTAAAGGCCTTTAAATTTGCCTGAGATTGATGTTTCGAAAGTAGTGTTGTTCATGTTGAAACGTCTGTTTTTATAAGATCATTAGCAAATGCGGAAGGGGGAGTCATAGAAAAAAAGAGATACCATGGACTACCCCTAGTAACAAAAGAAATGTATGCAATATGAGAACAATTACATAATATAAGTAAGTAGTCTACGCTAATGGTAAGTTAGTACCAGCAGAGAGACTGGCAAAATATCAATAATATTTCCGAAAAATGATATAGGGTTTTATTGCAATTTCGAAACTAAAAACTCCCATTTCATTTTCGCCTTTTTCCAAATTTGCTACATGGCTGCTCTCATCAACACGGTTGTTGTAAGGGTTACCGTCATGCGCAAATTTCTCGCTGATTACTGCATGACAATGGTTGCAAAAGTAGCAACTTTTAAATCGGCAATGCTTTATACAAATAGCTGTAGAATTAAACCGTCTGAAACCAGAATTTATTAACTTGGTGCCTTTTTATGCGGAAAGAATTTTCCATCCAATAAAACAAATACCTATGACATTGTGTCAATGATATCGTTGAAATTGCCACAATGGGATGATGATAAGGCCTTTAAAAAAGATGTTGTATTGCCCTGTGCAACCGACCCCAAAATCTTGAAATCTACGGTCGGCTTTTAAAAAAAAAAAATTTAAGCATTCAAAACTGAGGAACATCAGCTCAAAGAGGGAGTAAAAAATATAAAATACAAGAAAAATGAAAGATTTCCGACCGACCGCCCCATGTTTTGTGGCACCTAAAGGGCAATACAACATTTTTTTAGGCCTAATGATAGTGATGATGATGGTGATGATGATGATGATGATGATGATGATGGTGATGAAGATGATAATGATGATGATGATGATGATGATAAAGATGATGATGATGATGATGATAATGATGATGATAATGATGATGATGGTGATGATGATAATGATGATGTTGATGATGATGATAATGATGATGA